>JAECUM010016944.1:57954-110076 GCA_016617855.1 Megalonaias nervosa | reverse complement strand
TATATATCGCATTTCAACTTAGAGATTTACGGAGTTATTCAAACGTAAAGTTTAGATCAAACTACGGAATACTCCATAGCAAACAAAGTAAATATAATTGCTCTGTCTGCTAGGAAAAAGGACACTGGGGTCCTGAGGACCACACCATCTAAGAAATTTAAAGGTAAGAGAAGAATGAGAAAAGGTAAAGATATTTGTGCATCTCTCAAGAAAAAAACCATTGGCCCTCGGAGTATTTCAAGAACAAAGAGAACTAGCAGCAGAAACAACAAGAGGAAGGTTGTTTTGAAACTAAAGAAGAATCCATGGCTGTCACGAATTTCAAGTCCAATAAAGATACTGTAGGACAAGATGAAAATCCCTAGCCAGTACAGAAATTAGCAAAAGAAATCAATAGCGAAGAAAGAAAGAAAGGAAGATGAAAATGGACCTTTTCATTGGGTGTTTGTCGAAAGACAATATACCGAAGAAAATGTAAGTGTTCTCTTGTCTTGGTTTTTCATAAGCAAACTCACAAACGCAGACTTTGTATCATAGGTAGGTATTTAAGTTCTACTTTATTGGCAATTATTGAGTAGTATCTATTTTCTAAGAGATAGGTAGCGCTAACAAGGGCCGTTGGAATATTATTTTGAGCACGAAAATATTAATAACGGATTTGCATCATCACCTTGAACTATCTTTATCCCTTTCTACGGCCAAGTCTACTCCACTTGCTGCTGCTGCTGCTTTGGTAGTGTGTGTATATATATATATATATATATATATATATATATATATATATATATATATATATATATAGATAGATAGATAGATAGATAAAGAAAGAGCAGTAATGGAAATGCTAATCGGGTCCTGGCTGAGTATGATCAACTCAGTCAGCACACCCCCGGAGAGTGCTGTGGGACAGCGACGAAACTCGCTAGGAGAAAGGATCACACCTGATGAATGAACCTTTTGCAGTGCACAACTGTATTCATATCCGCATATAAAAGAATGATAACGGTGCAAATTCAAAAAGGTTTCCCAAAGTTTCAAGCTAACTTTCTTTGGAGACAGTTTTGGCCAATATATTTGCCACTTCTGATAAGGTACCAATCATTTCATTACTTTCGTTTAGTGTATGATGCAGCTGCGTTTCCTTTTACCAGTTATATTTCGCGTCGTATTGAATACAGTTTTAATAGGGGGAGCTCAGACTAGAGACACAAATCTACATGTTTGCACCAGGATCTCTCATTTGGTACGACGAGTATTAGCTCGGTACTCTCCGGATTCATTCAAAAATTTATTTGCTGAAGTGACATTTAAAAGTTTTGGGCATTTTTTGTTCTCTAATGGTGTTTTTGTGTACACCATTGGTTTTAAACCGTGTTTTAATGACATCTTTGTTCTTTGTATTGTATCTCCAGCAACAATTCTGGAACTCCTTTTCACATAGAATTATGTTCACAGCGTTTTCCGAAAGATTAAAGCTCAGATTTGATTCTCAGAGGGTTTGAAATATTTTGCTATCTGAATTGTCTAATTGCCATTTCTGCCATAATCTTGATGTCTGGCAGAATTACTTCTTACGTATCTTGAAATATACCGCCATAAAAGTCCTCACTCATTTCACAAGGGAAATCAAGTAAAAAAGATAGATTACAGATGATTAAGTCCTAATACGCGTAGGATTATGTGGCATGATGCAGTTATGTATACAACTTATCGTAATAAAAATAAGTATTGACTTTGAAACACAGTCTTCTATTTTCTGCCACAGTGTGTTGACGGCTATTCAGTTAGATGGTAATTATCTGATGGATTGATTGTAGTGCTTAGAAATGAGATATATTGAGTAGAGTGATATACTTTCGCATATCAACACACGAAAGGCTATATCCGATAATGTAGTTCCAAAATTTATATGTCAGTGATTAGTTTTGATTTCATGATTAGGACACTGCTCATACATCCTTATTGGCATTTTTTGAAAAGTTCTGGTAGGGAATGACGTTTCTTTATCTTCACTTGATCATTTATATTTTAGCTATTGGTACGTGGTTTTTAAGTAGTAGACCATTTGCATCAATCTTCCTTCTTAACAACGACAATTATGTAGTATTACGGAGTCAGATATATTCATGACAGTGGTAGAAGTACTGGACTTTATGGAGGTACCAATAGGCTCGCCCGTCTCAACATTTTATAGACATCTAGACTTAATAAAGAGTTCGATAAGATTGTCGGATGCTTTAGGATGTCTGTTTTTAATTTCCTATATTTAAATTAGAGAATACATTTTCACAGCTACTAAGGTTTGATGCTCTTTTCTTTGGCTTGATCTGACCGTTTTTTTTGATAATATCTCTGTGCATCTCATGTGTCTCGTTTTATAGGACCAGAAAAGACCTGCTGTTTGCTACTCTTTTCGTGGGCTGGTTTTAAGTGGAGCTGTGGTATCCAAAACTTTCCTGACCTTAGGGAAGTACATGCCATCTTGTTGTTTTACTCGCTGGGTCTCCTTCTGGTGTTTCCACGCAGGGTAGTCTCCACTGCTTGAATTGATCTCTTTGGCAATTAGCGCAAGAGAGTATCGCAGTGCAAAACGATAGAAATGGGAACAGTAATAAAGTCGAACTTCAGAATTTAAGTGTTTGAAGGAACTGACTTAACATTACGGCGAATATCCTTTCATTTCGCAATGAAGGCATTCTTAAAAATAAGGTTTCCGGAATCTCAGTCTCACTGCAAGCACCCAGACTTCAATATATCATGCCTCGGAGGAGGAGTTAAGAGATTTGTGTGGAAATACTGTGATGAGTATCTCCATACATCGCTGTAAATCTAAACTCTGCAAGAAATTGACATAACCCTAGTTTCTTAACATTCTGTGTCTCTCCAGCCAAACCATGGTGTACTCAAGTTATCATAAATTGTGAAAGCGCAGCTTTCATTCTCCTTTATTGATTCAATAATGACAACTTGCGGTGAATTTCCCTGACTCATCTTACTAATTAAATTATTCATGGTCATTTGTGAGAGAAGGCTCACCTACTGGTTAATGCTTTGTTATGTTGTTTTTTTTTTCTAATGTAATACTATTATTTATTACTTGTGCTCCCCAGAAAATTGGGTTAGTCGTGCAGATAGACCAAGTTTGACGACTAATTGTATCCTTCTTCAATTATTTGCGATGAAAGTACGAGCGAGACTTTCTAGAAATTTAGTACGTAATTTATTTTAATCTAAATGCCGACGTCTGACTTTACTTGGACATATTATTGTGGTAATGCATATCGTACGACGAGTGATTTTATATCTTTCTTCCTTCCTCGCTATATATATATATATATATATATATATATATATATATATATGTATATATATATATAAGGGTTGCTTATAGGCATATAAGCATATATATATATAGATGCAATAAACTGAAAACAAACAGTGCATAATTAGTTTCTAACTAGCCTGAGCCCTGTCGACTCTAAATGAGTCTTTTTCAGAGGCAAACTCAAACAGAGACAAGTCAAACAACAACATAAAAACCCAGAAAAAATGACTAGTTCTACAGGAATAAATGCTTGAAATTTTTAATGTTTCGACAAGTTTACTTCAACTTCATGCTGATGCTGCAAAATAATTTGTATTGACATATGAATCGATGAGCCATATCGCCATCTCTTATATAATGTAAATTTCTGCAGGAGCAAATTATATTCAGGATATTTCATTGCTATAGTAGTATTTATAGTCTATTGGGTGACTAATAAGCAAAATTTAGCGAATTATGTAAAAGAAAATGTACTGTCTGCCAAAATAAATTTTGTGTGCGTGGCTGTGTTTTTCTAGTCTTCATGGTTTATACCGCTGGCTGTCAATGTTCTAAGGTGGCGTATCCAGTAAGATTCCTTTTCTTTCCTGGTTTCGGAACTCCACTTGGAGTTGTGAGCAATTGCAATAAGTGTTATATCACTAAAGGTGTGGCCATGGGAGGAGAAGTGCTCTGCGACTGGACTTTTGTACAGCTTCTTTGTCATCCAGTCAGATAAGTGGAGGTTGATTCTTTTGTGTAGCTTTTCAGTTTCTCCGACATACTAAAGGCTACAGTAATATCTTAAAAAATATACCCCGTGTACGAAATTAGCTAGGTAATATCTTCTTCATAGATAATCATTAAAATTCAATGTACAGTATAGAACAAAATTACAAAATATATAAAGATAATTATGTACCAAGAGTTACTATATATATATATATATATATATATATATATATATATATATATATATATATATATATATATATATATAACACCATAACACTTTCTCTGTCTCTCTTTTACCTTTTTTGATGCATCTCGTCAGCGATGTTTACCTTCATAATCACGTACCGAATATTAAAGATGCTATCATTCAAATCCGCGCTTCTCGCAGTATAAAGCAGCGAGTTGTGCGGTCTTGGAGAAGAAAGAATAAAGAAATATTGAGCCAGAGAGTGGGTAATAGATTGAATGAGGCTTTCATTACACTTGGAGAAGACGAAACATCTTGAGCTCTGTAGAGCTGAACTTACTTCCAGGAAGAAAATGCTTTCTACAAAGGATATCAGAAAAACTGGTGGAGTGTGTATAAAAGGAAGAGAAAGAAAGAGAGAAAGATGTCTGGGAGGAGCAGAAGAGGTTAAAGCTGAAGCAGCAGCCAGAGCAACAGCAGTCGAAACAACCTCAAACCTCAACACAGACAAGAGTAGAGAGAGAATATTCAAGGATAACTGCAATGGCAACAGTAGTCGAAACAACCTCAACAGCAACAGCAGTCGAAACAACCTCAAACCTCAACTCAGACAAGAGTAGAGGGAGAATATTCAAGGATAACTGCAATGGCAACAGTAGTCGAAACAACCTCAACTCAGACAAAAGTAGAGGGAGCATATTCAGGGATAGCTGCAATGGCAACAGTGGCAACAGCAGTGACTTCCAGCTGAACCCCAGATTCCAAAGGCTGAGATTGGGAGAGCGTCATTTTAGCGTGTTGGTCTCAGATTAACCTTTGAGGTGAAGACTACTTGAACAAAAGATGAGTAAAGTATGGAGCTCAGCCTGGGTGGAACAGTTTGTAACTTCAAGGTAACAAAAATGCCCTTCTCAGGACTAATCCATTGGTCATGTTCACTGCAAACCAAACACATAGAAAAGACATACTTCTTGTTACTGGTACAGACCAAAATTGTAGTTAGCGTTTTTTTATGTTAGTAAATGGTCAAATCTTTCCCCGCCCTCAAAATTAAATTTTAAAAAATTAAAGCAAAAAACATCAACACCTTTGTTTTTATGTGTAATAGGATAGGTGTGATTACATATGTTTGTGTGCATGTGTGAGATTGCGCACTAATACAATTCCATCTCAGCAGAATTGGGTATGTATGGTTGTATGTTATGTATGCATGTACAGTTGTATGCATGAGGGCTTGTGTTCTTCCCTTCAGCCTCACCGCTTAGTGTATTATTGATGGCAGGGTTGTAAGATAATATGTTGGAGTATGTTGAATAGTTTATCAATGCATGGATGAATATCCCTACCTACCTTCTTCTGTAGTTTAATATGAAAAGGGGGAGTATTAGATGGTGATACTGGATGATGTCTGCAGTTATGTACTCCTCTTCATCATCATACTTCTTACCTTACATATCCTCCCTTACATCTATGTTTGTAGTTCTGGTTGTTAATCAATAAAAGGTAGGTCTAGCTCAGTCACGATGTGTATTGCTCAGTAGGGACGTGTGTGTCGGTCTGTAAAAGATAGGTGTTGCTAAGTAAAAATGTGTATTGGTTATTAAAAGATATGCTATGGTCAGCGAAGAAAGATGCTCCTGGGTACAAGATAAGTGTTGGCCTATCAAGATAAATGTTGATCCATCGTGTGAAAGTTTGCCAAATAGACAATTTCTGCTCTAAGTTGAAACTTTTTAAAATACAAACATAAACGCAATTAATATCAACATATGTTCATACTTGATAACAGGCAAGCTATTTATAGGGCCATCCTATTTAACTAATGCTGCAAACGAACTCTCTAATTATTACATACTATTTTGTCTAAATCAAAGACTTTGCAAATTAGCTTATTTTATATGAAATCGAATTTGTAGACACGACAGATGATATTAATGGAATATAAATAAATATTACGCATTATGTCCTAGACACGTGTTTTATCCTGGCGGTAGACTGTAAATTACTGAGTTATTTAATATTCAATAAAAAAAATACCAGTACCGTTTTTGAACATTAGTGTAAAGATAGTGTCATAAGCAAGGAGTCTCACTACCAAGCGAATCAAACATCTTCATGAGTTTGGCTTTGACTGTCCATGTTTTCTCCTATTTCCACGCACTTCTTATTCACACTTGCGTGGGTTTTTTTTATTGCACATTTGTACAATTCATCAGTAATCGTTTTCAAGCCAAATATTAGTACTTCACGCCATACAATACAAAACACGACACAAACATCCAATACAAAGAGTTGTTCCTATCTCAAATTACCACACAGGTATACCTAAAAATACCCAGAAAATTCCCTAATTTAGGAAATTAGGGAAGGTCCACTTTGCGAAACTAATCCATTCTGTCAGAAAGTCTCGCGAATAATGTGCACTAGGTCATCTGTTCCTAGAAACTGACTATTACTGAGAAATATCTGCCCAACTTCGACATCCCATAATCAAACAAATGATCACTAAAATCTAACAAAACTAATAATTAAGACATAAATACAAATAGTGCATGCTCTTAAAATAAGTAACAGAAAAGAGTGAAAAGCAACAAGCTTTGTAAAATTCAATAAATCATTTATCTCCCTGGCATACAAAGTAAAAATGTAAAAAATGTAATAAAAATGAACTTACTGTATTACGAATTAAATTTCAAATAATCCTAGAATTACAGACTCAAGTCCCAATAATTTAAAGTCCTGAATAAATTCAGTACAAGTCCAAATAAACTCCAAAACTGAAGGTGATGGTATGTCTATGGTAGCTCGTAGAGAAATGATGTGCCAACAGTCCTTTGTTGAATCACAGTAGCATAATTCCAGGTTTGAATTCACTTTAAATTTCAGTTAATGTCTATGTCAATGAATGAGTACTTTTATTATTCCACAGAACATAATCACTTGCATTCAATAATTTGAAGAAAACAGATTCCAGCCCAAAATAACACGGGACACAACATATAATATAAATTGATTGTGCTAGAACTTAAACCACGAATGAATTTTTCCTTCAGTGACACGATTATATAGTCTTCTACATGACCTCAGGTCACAATTAGCATTTTCTAAACAAAACCTATTACATAATGGAACATAACCTTCTAGATTGATCATGATGTTTACAAGATAAATATGTTAGTAATTATTAGAAACATATTAATACAGTTAAAATATAGAACCTGGATTATATCAGGTAGACCAGGTAAATTCCAATAATCTTGACCTAGACCCAAAATAAATATATTTACTTCTATTAATATTGATTCTTATATTAAGCCCATACACATTGAGAATATTTTAGCAAAGTATTAGTTGTTTACAATAATAAAGCAACAGAAAAGTAAATTCATGTCAAGCAGAAAATGAACTCAGTTTTGGACAAGGTCAAGTCCAACATACAATGTTACATTACAGAAGCATGCATTGAGATATAAAATATTTTAAAAATAACTAACAAACAATGTAAATTAAATGGTATTGTTCTAAGTATCGTTTATTCACTTTTTGCTGGTCTACGTGACAAAAATAAAGATGACCTGAAGGAGGAAACGTCCACTTATTTTTTGTTTTCAGATTTAGCTCTAAGTAGGTAAATGTTTGAGGCGAATAAAACTAAAATATATCCTTTATAAACTTATATAGACTTGCAATGGTTTCTGCATAACATAAACAGATTTATGAGTTCTTCCTCATATTTCTGAACATAGATCCTTTACTGTATATTATTTGACGACTCTATGGTCTTAAGCTAAGTAACAGAAAGATGCGAAACGGACAAGTTTAGAAAAATTAACGTGCAATTTATTTCTCTCAGTTAAACCGGAACTTACAGTACTTTGAATTGAATTCCAAATAATCCTAAATGTTCTATCGCAAGTCTAAACGTATAGAGTGTTCCGAATAAATTTCAATAATGAATTGCTCATGTAGCAATGGTCCTGATGAACCAATAGACTTGACTTATGAACAGTCTTGGTTTATTACAATTAAATAATCCAGAACATCTGTGAATGAATTCACAATAATCATAAAGTAGGGTTTCTGTCCAAAAGGCAACCAGCACTGTGTAATTCTAATAAATAATTTAAATAAATGATTCCTCTCAAATTATATCTGAACATAGCAATAAATGATTCTATAGACTGAACATAAAATGGGAATGAATAATTTTGTTTACCAACACCTAATAAAAAAAACATAATAAAACTGACCATGTTCTATGTCACAAGTTCGGTTCTAGAATATTCCAAGTTTGTAAATAAAGCTAAACCTTGAAATCAAATATAGTAAACAACTTATTTAAAACTGACAAACATAACAAACGTCAGGTTAACATAAACATTCTATCTTCCATCAAGGACAAAGGTAAAGCACATAATATAAATTAAATATTTATTACATTAAATTAAAACATCCAGAAATATAAAAACACTGCAACATAAACTTTATCAAAATGAACCATTTTAATATTAACAACTAGATATATTTTTATTGTGTAACAAATTTCATAATTTGCAATGCAAACGATTCCATAGCTTAACGTATACCAGAAGTTATTGATTAAAAAATGTTTAGCTCGTTCTTTGATCCAAGGCAGTTCAACAAACTCTCGTAACTGCGATGAGAATGAGCCTCATTAATTCAGACAGCAAAACTCCAAAATAACATTGGAATGCCATAGTACTTCACCTTTGGTTGTAAATGTTGTAAATAGCATTAATATGTACCTTTCGACAAATTTTGTTTGGAAATAGCAAATCAGATCACAACGATATTTAAGAGATACATTTGCATTAATTGACAAGTCTCTGAGAAGTTTCACATTGTTCGAAAGATTTGATTATTCGTGCACTATTAAATAAGGAACGTTTCGGAACGAAGAAAGAGACAGAGACAGGGACAGAGACAGACAGAATGACAGATTAAAACTACATTGCTAACTTAATTCAACAAGTTTGAAATCGTGAATTTAACGAAAATTTATGTCCTTGTATGCAACAGAAAGACCAATTATTATTGCACTTTATTGCCCCACAAGATGATACATTATTGATAGTTTGATGGCTATTACTTGTTTTAGTTTTTCCCATACAATACAAAAAAGGCATTGCTCAGAGACTTTAAACAGATGCAGATACTATACACACTAGTTCATTTCATGGATATACTAAAAATACAAATAAAATCCACCTCTAGAAGACACGAAAGCTTAGCCTGTATTGGAAGACAATATACTGTTTTGAACAACATGTGGTTTAAAGTAATTATAGAAAAGATCTGGCTAAGGATGGCCGCTGGAAGCTTACAATACATTAAAGCAGCTGGTATTAACACTACAGTCTTTTCTAACTATTTCTGTTACATCAGGCTGTTAATGATTTTCTACTGAATCCCTACATATATGTGTTTTCTGCATCTTTTAAGTCATTTATAACTTCTTAAACTTATTATGATTTTCAACGTTGCCCTAGCTCCGGATCCGTGATTTGCTAATATTATGACTTGGTTGTAGGCGACCCTATACGTCTTTAATGATTCATGAGGTGTTAGAGCCTGCGGTCTCTTCGTAAGTATACCCTTATTTATTTCCACAGTCGCTGATACAGACATAGATGTATTGCCATCAATTAAAATGAACGCAAATTTCATGGAAAAGCTTCACCCACGCAATATGATTTCTAATCCATTAATTTATTTCTATGAAAATCTTTTGACTAAAAGCAGATGCGAGGGCTAGAAAAATCAATATAGTCAGTGTTCACGAGCACACTTTTTTCATCGCAAATTTCTTCTGCTTAAGGACAAATTGTGCGTCCATTAGCACATAATCCACGGAACATCTTGTTTAGGCAGTCCCAGCTGGTTGCAAACAGATGATCTTTAACTCCTGCTTTTATGCTATAGACGTCGATTGTCTGATTAAGAAATTAGAAGTACATATTGGAAATTTGGTTTTTGGAGAATCATACAACGTTTTCAAATGGTGGACAATGAATTAGTTTGACTAGTCCTTTTCTTAAGTAGCAGATGATATTAAAGTTTACGTCTCCTCACATAAAACAATAATGTAACCTAATGATGTCTGATTAAGTATTTGCTTTGAATATTTCCAACCGGTTCCTCTATTTTGTGGTTCAGAAAACCGTAATAAGTCCTTAATCACGACCAATACCTCCATGGATTTGAATACAATATATTGATAATTAGTCTTTACACCTATCCGCTTGTCAGTTGTTATCATTATACTTATCAAATATCAAAGCCAGAACTGAAGTGCAGTTTCCTTTACGTGAGCTAAGGTAGTTTAATTTGTAGAGTCAGACTCCTAATCCAAATGTCGATGGTTAGATACCAACTCTGGCTAACCCCGGCCGGTTGCCTCGGTGTGTCCTTGAGAAGGGCACTTAGTTACTATTTTCTCTGTATGATATAGCTAATAATGTATTAAAAGTGTTGTTAAACCCAGCACAAGTATTTTCCTTTAAGTAGATGTTTGGTTGCAATTCGATCAATTTCCGTTGGTTCGTTGTTTTGTAATTTTTTTTTTTTATTTTTTTTATTTTTTTTTCGGTATTTAGCCATGTCCTAATTAAAACATACCCTTGCGACCCCATCATTATGATCAGTTGATCTTTGAATTTAAATCAACAGAGCAAACGACATACCTCTTTTTTCTTCAAAAATAGTTATTGCTCCTTATGTTAAGATGTCCCGGAGTAACTACATCAACAGTTTCGCAGTAAATAATGCTTTAGTCTCTTAAGCAATTTGGCTAATTGGGCAAGTCTATTTAAACCCTACCCTTGCGGAGCTCTCTAGTATGGCTTATGTATAGTTGAAGAAATACCCGATAGTTGTGACAAATGACACAATTTCAATACAGCTATCAATCTACACTATTTTATGGTGTATAAAATGATTGTTTATAAGACTTTAAACTTTCCAGCAGTAAATATGACAATCTAAAGAACTTCAAACACACGAGGAAATTAACGTCTTTCCGTTTTAAATCTGTGGAAAATAGGATACATCTAAATCACATTATACATTCTCTTATTTAATTCAAAGATGGAAGATATAAATATCGCTTATTATTACATGCTCATTTTTGTCTTCGTGAACTTTACATTGTCAGAATCGTGCAATATTTTACGATATTGCACTCACGTGTACCACTCGTGTGCCCAATAGTTTATTAGGAACTACTTTGTAAACAAATCATGTACACTCACGTAGTAGACGCTTTACGTTTTAGCTGATTAAATTTGTTTCTGAATGAACTAAAGCAGATTTTTGTGCACTGCCACATACCATCTGCTTTGCAATATTCCGCGTTGACTTTTTTTGATACAATGTTTCAGATTTAGGCTTGCGATAGACGCCAGACAGGTCATAAAATTACTGGATTCCTGCAAATAACATGCAAGTCATAAGGCATGAACGTGTTTTCTTTATCTGGTAATAAGAATGGCAAAAAATATACTTACAGTTTTACATCCAGAATTTCCTCAAAATGTACTTTCTTAGTTCTGCAAATCTAAATGTCATGGATTCTAGAGCTTGATTACAAATTTCGAAATTATAATGTAATTTCAACTACATTCCAAGTGTAAATACATCCTCCTTACTGCACTCAAAATGAAATGAACATTATATTCCACAGCGTCTTTTTGACAATTACAGTTGAAAGAATTTATATTTTCCCCACACTATGATTCCGAACATTCAGTGACAAGTGAAACACACTTGCAGATGTCAACATGCTGCTCCCTCGCTGCTGAAATCGGATGTACTTCATGTAGAATTGGCACAGATAAATCCAGTCTATAATCACGAAATTTCGTATAATCGACAACAATACTAAAATGTATTCATTCCAGACCAAATGGAAAAACTGTTGCAATGCGCATTCATTCACAATATGACTCTAAATTTCAATTTTAAGTAGACCAAAACGCCATTTTTTTCGAAAGTGATTGTCTAGCGCGCGACTAAGTTCAAATTTATCTGGGCGGAGTTATGTGCGCATTAATATTATTGTTGCTGTGTACTGATGAATCTGCGCTTATGTATTTAATGTGGAATACAGCATAAATTCAGTTACTTTGTTTCTTGTAGTGTATTGTGTTAATACAATAAAGCCGTAAGCCTTGGGTAGAATAAGAAAATGATCATATAATAAAAAGGTTACTGCATTTCTATGGAAATATATCAACTCGTTTTGTCGGATGGATATACTGCACTCCCAAGGTCGTGCAGTATATCCATCCGATAAAACTCGTTCATATTTTCCCAATACAAATGCAGTAACCTATAATTTCAGCTACTTGTTTGCATGTACATCATATAATTCAGTAACTCGGATAAATCCAAAGTATTTACTTATCACTATTAGTTTCGATGGTCATTAAAGAAATTTGCTTGTATGTCAACAACCTCTCATTCCAGTGACTTTTTTGATGATATTGCAGCAACTCATAAAGACGCAATGTACGTTATGTACGACCTATTTCTATATTGATTTCAACATGTTTGCTTATTGCATCCTGGTCTCTGATGTTGTTCCATTCCTGACAACCTCTCTCATTACATCAGTAGCCCTGGTCTTTTTTGTGCCTCCTGAGCTAGTATTTTCTTCCCACGCTACTGCAGGCCACTTCATACGCCTATTGCGCTTCGAACAATTACTTGGCTATATGTTTCTTATTATTGGTTTCTTACTTCAGATTATTGTTAGTATATAGATATGATAAATTATTTGTGAAACATCGGCTTTAGTGCAGCCGCTGTCGCCCACGCAATCTTTTGATGTGTAATAGTAATATCCTTCCCTAATTCAATTTCTAAACCTATTTTGTCTTCATTCCCGTGCAGCACTTGCTAAGAGGGCTAATGCGTTCTTTATTAAAAACGGATGGACTCCTGTTCATGCAAGGTATTTAACTCTTGTTCAGCAGAAACATGTAAAGTTAATGATCATGAGCTTGGTACACAAAAACATGCCTTGGATAAGATTTATTTTCTATGAGTATGAAACGTAAATTTTCATAGCTACATTGACTTCTAATCTTTCTCTAAACGCAAGACCAAATATATGTCTCAAGACAGATTTCAACATGCCATATGCGTCTTCAAGAGGTCAACATAAATTGTTTGAAAATACCGAAATGTGTCATAGTTGCTTTTAAGATGAAGCGCAAAAGCAATAATAATATTATAATGTGTTACTACTGCTGCTGGTGACGTTGAGGAAGACGATCATGCCTGCAAGGACTGTATCAATGAACATTATGTTGATTTTTTCTACGCTTTTAGGGGGAGACATTTGGAGCCTGGTCATCTTTCAACTTGCTTACGGGGATTTTAAAAGAATGCAGACACCACGCATTGATTCTGGTTCCTCTTTGTCTGGTAAATTCGCCTGAAACAATAGCTTTCGCCGTCATCGTTTTATTTTCTTCTATTTTATAGTCTGCATCTATAAGCAGATTTCCTCACGTTTCGTTGCCCACAATTAGATTATTATTATGATCTGTATGTCACTCTCTTTGGTAGTGCTATTAGGGTTACGTTTATCCTTCACAGTCAAATAATGTATTTAGCTCGAGTTACAATCGCTTGATTATACCAGTCTCAAGTATATGTCCGCGGGTCGTACTTATGGAAAGGAGGAAACAAATATGATTTCAAACGGCAGATCTGTAGCCATCACCCACGTGTTGGCATGATAAAGAAAATGTTTCTTATCAAGCAATATCGTTTATACCTTTTATGAGAGAAAAAATCTCTAGGAATATGTGAGAATAATTTAGCAACATCCTTGTATTTGTAATGTTTATGACAACCGACCTCCGTTTAATTTAAAAAATAGAAGAAAAAAAAACATAAGACAATGAGATAATTTAGAACACAGATCATAGATTGATCTACTTATAAGATGGCCTTGTCAGAGGAAAATGCACAAACAAACTAGTTAATGAAATGTGTAAGATTTATTCTTAGGAACTGTCCTGTAAATGATCTAATCTAACATCCTATGCTACTTTCGTGAAACTGTGCCCACGTGCCCACCGTATATACTCGCTTATGTGACGCATCAAAATGAAAGCAAGAAACATTCTTATCTGCCGTAGCATAATGCGCTTGCGGATCAGGATCTATGTTGTTTGTTCTACTGATAACAAACTGCACAGAGCCAGATCTGCCGAGGCATTATGCTACGACAGATCTGTATCTTGCAGTATGCAGTTGGACGCGTCTTATAAGCGAATATAGACGGTAGTAGTTCTTTAGCGTGAAAGGCATTTTATGTTCGAATGTTTTTCTTGATATGCTCGTGGCAAACCATCATTTGATCTAAATTTTAACAATCCAGAACATAACTGGCAATATAAGAGACACATAACATTTATACAAAAAGAAAGCATTACAAGTTACATATTTAGAGCACTTTTTAAATTATGTAGACAACTAAAATAACTAAAAGTAGTAATAAGCAGGATTCCTACATTATGACACTTCTACATTAGTCAAAGATACTTCTATTTGTCTAAACAAAAATATAAAGCTTATATCCAAAATGACATTAAGTGTATTGTCTGATATATTCATTCAAAACTACTATTCAACAACATACTTTATGCGCTACCTGACTGTGGCACATGGAATGCCTATTTCATCTTGACTTTTACGACGTTTACAACAATGTCTTTTATCAAGAACATCCTTGAGGGATAAACATCTCTGAGATGCCTGAAAGTAAAAAACATAAAGCGAAATAAAATGAAAATAATCCACTCCGTTGCATGTGCCACCGTTTGTAGACATTGTTCAAAATTCGTGGGCAATTAAAAAATGATGGCAAATGCTGAGAAGCAATATGTACATAAATGACATAAGTTTTTTGTTATTTTACAAAAAATTATAATGCACAGATCTATTTGCTACATGATGTAACAAGGGGTTTGCCTTAATTATGACACGTACTTCTAAGCAGGGATTTATGCTGGGAATGTTTAATAAGAAGTTAGAGATATTTTATTAACAATATTTAAAAGTGAACAATGCATTCTATGAACTCAAAACAAGACGAGTAAAAAGCGCTAGGAAAAGAAGATCTTCGTTATAAATATCTTCTAAATCCAGGTCATGTTTTGTATTTGGTACTGGCCTTGACCAATGCAATGTAGTAAAATGTAAATTGCTCCTCTGCCACAATTCTGCATGTTATGCTGACAGCTGTACTCCTTTATAAAGTTAAGTACATGGTGCATGTGGTAAAATGGTAAAGACAAGCCAGGCATATTATAGTGTTGTATGACTTCTTTATACATGCAGTACACAGTTCAGGCTGTACAGACAAGACAGTAAGTTAGATAAGTACAATTAAATAGAGAAGCTTGGCTTGGATACAGTGGAATCAAGAGTAGAATTACAGTTGATCTTGCTGCAAGTGACAATCAACGACTCTTTGGGGCTATACAATGTCAAAGTATCTTCACACTTGCATTCACATGCACCATAACCTAGTCACTAACTTAAATTAGGATATTAACTGTTTAAATGAATACCATTGATAATAGTATTACGTCCTAGAACCATTCCTAGCTGTAAATCTTCACCAGATACGGAATCTGAGGTTCCCAATACTTTGATCTACGTAAAAATTATACTTAAGTTTGCTTTCAGTTGTAACAAACTTTGAGAGTGAAACTTGAAGGCTTTGTTAGAACTTTAGTAACGTTTATGTGTTTATGTGTCAGATGTTTATAGATAATATTTCTTGACTAAGATTCCTGTTCAGAGTTTGGCTATATTTCATTAGTAATTGTGAATAGAGATTTTAATCCATTCTGCACGACGTTAGTTTCAATATGTTCCACATGATAGTAAATCCAACATATTCGGCACGATGTTAAAGTCAATATATTCCACATGATGCTAAAGCTAATATATTTCAGATGCTAATGTATTTCAGATGTTAAATCCTGTCTGTTCCACGCTATGTCTGAGCCAGTTTAATACAAACGATAATAAATCCTGTCTCTTCCAGACGATGTTAAATTCAACTATTCAACACGATGTTAAACCCCAACTGTTCCAGACGATGTTAATTCAACTATTCAACACGATGTCAAATCCTGTCTGTTCCAGACGATGTTAATTCAACTATTCAACACGATGTTAAATCTAATATACTCATACTATGTTAAACTCGATTACATTTACAAAGACGTCAATAATGACATATTTAATTTTACATTAAAGGGTCACCATTATAATTAATTCTTAATTAACTGTTACTATTTTTAAAATTAGGCTCGGCATAGGATTTGCGACAGAGTATCTCGATATCCTTATGAGAGCAAAATAATTAATGTGACATCCCTCCGAAAGAAATACACTAACCGTGAATTGAATACACGTATACCGATACCTCGGCTGCTTGGTAAAATTACTAGTTCAACTAAGTATTAAGTATTGTTAATCACCAGGGTAGACAGTGTTCACCGGCATATGCCGTATACAGGAAAGTGAGGTTAAGATTTTGAATCGAAGGAAATCTCTCCGTTTATGAGCTTCTTCTATATCTAAGGAAAAAGTATCATAATCGGAATGTACATCGTTGCTTTGCTACGAGATAGCTTTACTAAATAAATACTTATGTCTACATACTCTTGACACACTATACTGTAGAGATACTCTGCAATTTTTAACATGTTTTCTTATATGGCATATACAATCCGAATAGTTGGACAAAACATTACCTCTCTATTCTCAACGTGTTATATTTAATCGTGTGCGCAAATTTGTTTTCTCCTCCCAAAATGTCCAATTACATTAAATGTAGATAACTAAGATTCCAAAATTAACCGTCCATTTTGCTTTCTGCATATCTCTTCATCAAGAAGATGTTAATTCCTCTAAAACGTAACAATCAAATCAGCACAGTGAAATTAAATACAACTAAGATTAGCACCAGGAACTTAATACAATGTCCTACGATAAAAAGTCCATGTGATGCATAGAAACAGATGAATAATATAGAAGCAAATGAAGTGATTCCTCAAAACAGCTTTCGCGTTGAAGGCGTCCAATTTTGCGGAGCGCTGAAAAGGACCTGTTTACAGTTTTAAAGTTAGTACAATGACGCTGTTTCAATATTCTTAACATTTTCCTAAGTGTTGCTAATAATCATACAAATTGTATTGCCTAATAATATATTCGACAGGAGAAACCTGAAAATTAAAGATGCTTCAACCATGTCGAACCTTACACTTTAGATGAGAAAAATTTAGAACACGAATTTTCTTAATTAAAGTAGAGAGACAATTTTTATGTTAAAAACTCTTGTAACAGTGTGATGATCAAAAAATCGCCAATCGTCTATTAACTAAGAAATGTAATTAAAAAGTAAGAATAAATAAAGATGAAGATGAAGATTAAATATGAAAAGAATTATACGTTCAACATTAAATTAAACGGAACTGGTTAGTGAAAGACATCTAAAATGAATATGTGCGCTTTGACTAAACTTTTAAACATCCTTCTCATTAATTATAAAGCAGACAATTTGTCAGCTCTTGCTAGTGAGGAAAACAAGGGCTTGCTAAATTACAACGTTCTCATCTGTAAGTCTATTAATGTATCAAAACAAATAACAAATAACAAAAGCATACTGCACTTTTGTATTGATTTTGTTGTTTGTTTTTGTTGCTTCGTTTCTTTTCCTGTTTTCTAAAATACATAGCATTATATGATTATTTTATATAATTAATGAACAAAGTGGAATAGATTGAAACCACGTGTAAAAAGATTTAGTGTGTGCCAGGGTAGTTTTAGACTTTGAAGAAGCCATCGGCTGAAGCAGGAAAATAAGACCATGTTAGAGGTATCCGTTCCTGTGTCGTTTTTCCGCCCACACCAACCTATGCAGACGTAAAATGTGTTGTGTTGAGATTTATAACGTTCGTGTACTTCTTAATACGTGACCTAAATATATCTTTATAATCGTTCTTGTGCCTACATGCACAGTAAATCGCGAAAACTGTGTCTCAATTTAATGCGATTACTCGAGCAAATATTCATCAGCTGTCTCGTCAAGTGACTCAGTACTGGTACAATGTGCATGCATATTTTGGCTCCATGATCGCTTCAGTTGCCTCCTAGTCCGCTTTCCAATTAAGTGAGCTAAACCTCAAATACAGATATTTTTTGTGTACACATATATCAGGGTTTAAATTGCACGTTAGCACAATACTGGTTATTTGGTGTTGATTTAAAGTAAATTTATTGTAAATGTAAAGAATTGAAAAAACTCTTTAGGAACATAAAGTTTTCCAAACAAACGTAAAAACAGAATACTACAAGTACAATATTTAACTTCTGTGAAGGGTACACCAAGTACAAGATAAACGTCAAACATAAATTCCTATTCTTAAAGGAAGGTGAATATGGTAACACATGGTTCCTGCACAAAGTACCATAGAAACACGCAAGAAAAAAGAAGAGGTAGGCGTTCTCATGTGAACATATGTAAACATTCACTGAAAGTATATATAGTAATAGTGTTAATTTGTAATAAAGGCCACTTGCCCATTATATATATATATATATATATATATATATATATATATATATATATATATATATATATAGCATATATATATATATATATATATATATATATATATATATATATATATATATATATATATATATATATATATATATATCATGTGGTACAAAAAGATGCTAGAGTACCTAACAAAAGAACATTGTATCTGTTGGAAGTTATATTACATGAAAGTAATCATTATTGTATTTTTCGAATTGTGTGAGATACAGATATATATTAAACAGTAATCACACAAACGAATTTAAAGGCAACCCTAAAACATACATTGAGCAAGGTGTGATATTAATCTAAAGTCCTACGTAGCAGGAGTCGTTCATAAAACGGACTCTTTAATTTAAGGCTTTTACAGTGTTAAAGTCTATGCTTTTTAAATAAGTAACAAAAAGAGTGGAAGGCAACAAGCTTTGTAAAAGTCAACAAATAATTTATTTCCCTAGAATACAAAGCGAAACTAGGAAAAATGAACTTACGGAATTGCGAATTATATCCCAAAATAATCCAAGAATTACAGACACGAGTTCTAATAATTTAAAGCACTGAATTAAAATTAGTAGAAGTCCAGAAATAATTCCAAACACAGAAGGCGATGATGCGACTATGGTAGTTCATAGAGTGTTGATGTGTCAACAGCCTTTTGTTGAATCACAGTAATATAATTCCAAGTTTGAATTCACTATAACTTGCAGTGAATGTATTCGTCCATAAATTTTATCAGAGCAGTTTGTTTTTCCAGAGAAAACAATCATTTGAATTCATAAATTTGAAGAAATAAAATTTCCAGTCCAAAAATGAAATACTGGACACAACATATAATGTAGCTTGAAAGTGTTAGCTCTTAAAGCACATTATATAGTTCTCTACTTGATGTCAGGTCAGAATCAGCACTTTCCAAAAACAATTACCTGATGGAAAATAACCTTCTAGAATGATTCTGATGTTTCCAGAAATTCCAAAACCTTGACGTAGACCGAATAAATATATTTACCTCTATTAATAATAATAATGATTTTAAACCCATACACATTGAACTCAGTTCTGGACAAGGTCAAGTCCAACATACAATATTCCATTACAATAGCATGTAAAGAAATTAAGAAAACATTCAAAAGAAAATAACTAACAACAATGTAAATTAAATATACATACCACTTCCCTGATATAGAAAAAGACAGATTTACGGAATAAAGCTTTCTTGTTACAATTAGTCAAATTACCATAAAAATATTTTAAGAAATATTATGAATGACAAAAGGTATACATTAAACAATATATTTATATACACGTGAAAGTGAATCTGCTATTAAATTGTCTTTTCCCTTGATGTGACTGATGCAAACATTGTATTCCTGCAACATCAAACTCCACTTTAATAACAGCTGATTTTTATTTTTTTTGTCTTGCCAGTGAAAGTAAGCGGCTTGTGATCACTAAACACAATAATTAGAGAAGGAGCTAAACTAATATACACTTCAAAGTGTTGTAATGCCAGTATCAAAGCCAATCATTCCTTCTCGATTGTGGAATAATTTCTCTGGTGCTTATTTAATTGTTTTAGAAAAATAGCACACTTGATGATCGACATCATTTTTGTCTTCTTAAATCAGTACTGCACCAACTCGAACATCACTTGCATCAACAGACAGTTTAAATGATTGGCTGAAATTTGGAGCTGAAAGAACTGGTGCACTCTTAACTATGGCCTTATCTTATCAAAAGCCTCTTGACATTTTTCAGATAAATAAAACTTTGTTTTCTTCCTCAGTAAATTTGTCAGGATTTCAACAATGTCAAGTCCAACACACAATGGTAAATTACAAAAGCATGTAATGACATAAAAAAGTTTTTTAAAAATTAACTAACAAAAAATATAAATTAAATATACATAACAACAGTAAACATTGCTAAATTAGTCATCAGAATTTTACTAGTATAATTTTGTATGAAAGACCTATATTTTTCTAAGGTTGGATTTTAATATACAATGGTGGGTAAATATTTTCTTCGTATTTCTCCATATAGCGGACAAGCAGTCATAAAATGGATTTCATTTTCGATGTTAACGTTACAAATTTGACACAGTCTTTCCTCATAGCAAATACTTTCGTACCCTCACATATTACCTCTGACTTTTTTAAACCATGGCGCACATTATATTTACTAGTATTTTCTAACATGAAATAAATATTTCCTCGGCGCTAACAATTTAAGTTCTTCGGAATGAGTACATGACAGAAATGTGCGCACGTGACAGTAATTTGCTCACATGATACCAATGTGTCCTATGAACCCATTAATACCTTAAACAATGTTCTTCCAAGAAACTGTCCAAAAATTACCGTGTCATCTAATATTAAGTTGTACTAACTCATGCATAATGTTGTAAATAAAGGGGGCAAATTACATCCGATATTGGATGTTATCAATGAGAATCATTTATCAGTCTAAGATTTGTTCTTAACCCATTTATATCATGGTGTCTTTGTGAGCATCAAGGTACATGTTACATCATCATGAACTAACATGAACAAAGAACATTCCATTACATTCCAACGTCTCATGCTCTCTTTGCCTTGCTATTTATTTCGGATTTGTCATCTCTGTACTTTTAACTCACAAAAAGAGCAGTAATCCGAACTCAAAGAAGAATTGTCAAGACGTGGCATCCAAATAAATGAACAAAGATCTGAATAATAGAGGAAAGAATCGATGAGAGTATTGTATGCATGTATGTGTGTTATAAAGGTACAGATGAATGCAAGCATACAGTCGTGGGTATGATTTATAAATAACGTTCACCTTAATTAGAATCACAGAAACAGGCCAAAAACCACCATAGAAGATAACTTCCGCGTTGATTCATTATGACATTTATCAGATGAATTAATTAAACGGTGTGCCACGAACTTAAGGAATGCATGGATGATAACATGCTCAAACCTGTGGAATACATTTAATGTCAAATCAATACATGTTAACTCAGTACATGTCAAATCAATACTCATGCGGGTTCCTTCACATATATGTACACGTAACAAACATAAATGTTACAGGCGCTGACCACTGTCTGATTTTGTCTGTACATTTATATATTTAGTTGCAAACATGATTACAATATTGTCATTAACTGTAAGTAAACTCTTATGTTTTTTACTATTTTAATACAGTTTTTCTCTACATCTAAGAGTAATATATTCAAGGAAACATTAAACTCCTTCATAAATGTTGTTTCATCGAATATGACTGTCCTATGTCTTTCTAATGTTTACAGCCCGTATCTCATCCTGTGCATAGGTATTGGATTTCATTTGTTTCATTATTACCTTTGCTATGCATTTTGTATACAGCCGACCATTAGCTTTTGACATGGCATTTTTTTCTTTTCTATGCATTTTACTCTATGAACTGATTCTATAACAACACAAATGAGAAAAGTAAAAACGACTCTGATGTTTGTGATAATTCTAGCGAATATAATATCAGGAGTCTATGGTCTAAACTAACTAATAGAAAGAGCGAAAACAAACACATTTTGGTAAATTCAGCACATAATTTGTTTACCTAGAATAGAAAGAAAAAATGTAAAAGTAAATTACGGTATTGCAAATTAAATCTCAAATAATCCTAGAATATTAACACAAGTCCTAAAAAACGAAGTCTCAATAAACTTTAGGAGTATTCCAAATAATTTCTAACTTTAAAGGTGTTAATGTGCTGTAATGGTCCGTGGTCTCTAATGTACTAATGTACCAATGTCCTGAATTCACTATAATTCCCAGCTGATGTCTCTTTCCATGAATGCTATAGAGCACTTTGCATTTCCAGAGAAAATTAATTTGAATGAAATAATTTCAGCCCAAATCAAATAATGAACACAATAAATGATACTGCCTCAAGATCTTATAGCATGAATGAATAATTTCTAGATTAATAAGATTATATAAAGTTAACTAATACACAAAAGAAGAGCCAGGACGTAGGACAAAAGTTATTTCCAGAACAGTTCAAACTATTTGTAGATAATGTCTGTTACTAAAATTACAATAAAGAACATGGTAAACATAATGTCCATGACTCAAACTAAGATAAATATGTTTACTTCTATTGATAATGATCCTAGTATTAAACTTAAACTCATAGAGAAAATACTAGTTATATGTTAGTTGTTTACAGATTTTCAGAAAAGCAATGATTCTGGTCAGGTAGACAATGAACTTGTTTATGGACAAGGTCAGCTACAACATACAATTTTATATAACGCATAGCATATAATGAATAAAAAAGAACTAACATAACAATGCAAATTAAATTTACATAACAGTAAGTATAGAAAAAAGTTCAACAGATGACCGAAACATATTTATAGTTACCGTATGGAGGCTTTGGATTTCAATGTTTGGAATGATTTTAACTCTTCGGGTATGTTATAAGTTCAGAAGGCTGTTTATTTACTATTCGTTTATAACACAGATAGAAATCAAGACCACTTTATGAGAATATTTTTTCTCTGTTCGAATCATGTCAAACTTGCTTGAACGTAGAATTCTGAAGAATGTGAATGCCAAGCTAGATTGGCTCACATTTTAGGAAATGAAAACAAAGAAAACCACAGCCCAAATGAAGATCCTGAAAGATGAGTGTCGACGGTGGCAATACGCATGTGCTGTAGGTATAGTATTCTTGTCATTTGATATAATCGTCATTGATATAATTGTCATCGATATAATCGGCATTGATAGAATCGCCTTTGCCATACCCAAATTGCCAGGTCGGGAGTAGCAATCAAGGTATAATTAATTTGGCGCTGGTTTCCATTCTGAAACAAGAATGAATCCCCGATAAAATCGATTTCTATGTTGGAAAAATCAAAATCGCTGAGTAACAAAATATTTAGTACCTTTAAAACTGGCCGTTGTACCAACTTGTAACATACAACTACGCAACTGTCACTGTCTTTAATTTAGCGTGCAGACTAAGTGACGCGATGGCGGATATTTCTAAGAAATATTCTATAAAGTAATAAAACGACTGATTGATTTATATATGTCTAAGCCTTTTAATGCCACTCTAGTTTCCAATAACACGTTCTCCAACACACCATTAAACCTTTTATTGTCCTCAATGAGTCTTTGTATAGAATTTATACTTCTTCCTCAACAAGAACCCGAATCCACATTCAAGTTAATTCAATTTATTAAATGAATTTTGCCTCGTTATGATCCGACTCTACGTCAGCTTTTTACACTATAGAACAGGAAAGAATGGCGAAGGTGGGTGTGTGGGTGTGAGCTAGTGTAACACTGAAATACAAATGTATGGAAACTAATGTAAAGATATTTCCATATATATATATATATATATATATATATATATATATATATATATATATATATATATATATATATATATATATATATATATATATATATATAATTTAAGACATTTTGGATCTAAGACTGTTATAGGAGAAACAACTTGTGTATTCACTATTTCGTATGTTGTTCACCCACTGGAAAACTCTACTTTCTACCCTTCCAAACACATAGCTGCGTTCCAAGTCTTTAGTTCTAAATATATTCTTTGATAGAATGATTCAGGCAAAAACATCCTGGATTGAAAAAAAAAAAGATGTTCTGCAATAGAGGATATGGTTAAATTCCTCAGCTCCTACAGAAGTCTATCCTGACGGCTGATTTAGTCGCACTTGCCTTTTCCCGGACTTAATGAATGCTTCGGGTACCAATGCGCAGGTTCGGAAGTGAAAACACATTGGAGGCATACAATTTTCCATTGATACTGGCAGTGTTAAGCACATAGACCTGGGTGACCTGGCCTTTTGCATCGCAAAATAATGTGTATAACACTCTCTTGACGATTAGACTAGATCGAGCGATTTGCCCGATCTAAAATGGATTATTTTCTCTTGCTGTTTCACGATTTCAGCTGAAAGTAGTATTACTTATACGTCCATAAATGCTGGACCCATCTTGCACAAACTTTTCTGAGCTTCATTAACATTTAGATTTGATTTATTGCTTTACGGCACAGCAAAACAAATAGGATATTTACAGCCAAGACAGTAAAGTGCCGTGCCCAAAGAAACTACGCGATCGCTGACCAATACTAGTCCAATGGTAGGATTCGAATCCTAAAATTCGCATCAGCTGATGTTTATCTGATTTGCACTGTGAATTCAGAGATAGACTTGACATTGACTTCTACAGGTTTAATATGTCCCAAAATATAATACAAAACTAGCTTTTACTTTAATTAATTGTCGAAATTGCATCACTGAATCGGTCAAAGAATATCCGAATGGTTTCCAAGTGATCTGTCCAGGTAGCATTGTAAATGATGACGTCATAGATCCACTCATCACAGTTATCCAGACTAGATGTTATCATGTTTATTAAATGTTGGAATATTCAGGGGGGATTTTTCCTACCAAAAGGCATCACTTTCCATTAAAAGGTCACTCTACACTTGAAAATGCCGACATTTCTTTTGTTATTTCCGGGAATACAGTTTGCTAAATTCCTTTCCGAAGGTCAACCTTGGTGATATAGTCTAATTGTTCCACTTTCACAATGTAGTCATTGATTCTTAGTATTGGAAATTAATCATTTTTATATTTATTTTTTTTTTTTGTTCATAATCCTTTAGTTAATACACATACAAAAAGTATTATCTGGTTTCAGCAAAAGACTACATTGTGAAGTGAACTCCAGTTACTTTTACTTGGTTCAATAAAATTATTCTCCAGCAAATATTTGAATTTCCTTTTTCCAAACATCTTTGCTTGAGAGTGTTCATCCTGTTAGGATGCTGTCCCACAGGTGTATAATCTACAATTTCAGCTTTATTGTAGATGTTATTGGTTTGTGTTGGAAAATCAGGAAACATCAGGAAACACGTATTCATATTTACACAACAGCTGATTAAGTTCACTCTTTTTCAAACACTTGCTCAAAGGAGCAAAATTTAATCATTCTTGATCTAATTCCCTAACAGCAAAAACAGCAAATCAACGTCCTCATCCCAACCTTTGCCTGTATCAAGGAAATTATACCGAACCATCTTCTTCAACGTCTGATGAAATCTTGCCAAAACCCCTTGAACTTCATTGTGATCGGCAGAAGACTTAAACTGTTGGATGCCTAGTTCATGCATAACTTGTTGGAAAATTCAAGACGTACATTTTTCCCTTGATCACATTCAACAGATTTGGGAAGGCCCAAATGTGTTAAATATCTTTTACTATGGTTTTAATATTATATGTCTCTAACAAATGCCTCTTTTTATCTTGTGGACGCACACAGTATGGTCAACATGTATTGGTTGTCTGACATAGTCTTAGGTACAGGACCAACACAATCTACCATTATTCTACTAAATCGTTCGTCAAATGTTGGAATGAATTGCAGATGAACCTTAGGTGTCTTTTGATTGGGTTCTCCTACCGTTTGAAAAGTGTGACATGATCTACAGTATTTAAGAACATCACATTTACCTTTAGGCCAATAAAAATTATTCAAGATCTTGTGATAAGTCTTACTGACTCCTAAATGATCAACCAACCAACCAAGGGAGTTTTATGGGCTATACAAAGAATTCCATGTCGATATGACTTAGGAACAACAATCGGATATCTCAATGGCCACTCATCACTAGCTCGTACCTCATGTGGTTTCCATTGTCTTATAAGGACCCCATTTTTCACAAAATAACAAATTGTTATTTGTCTGGGTTCAGTTTCGGTAACAGCTCTCTGAAACAAACAGGAATTGTCAGGATCCTGTTCCTGCACGACAACGAGTGATTGTCGTTCGTCATCCTCATTAGAATAAGTAGAATTAGTAGAAAAAAGGTACACTGTCGTCAATACCTCTTGATTGATCACTACCAGGAGCAAATGTGACCTCATCAAACGACTGATCAATATGTCAGCTAAAGGAATAATACCCTAATCAACATTATTCTAAAGAGCTTTATTTGTCATAGCTCTATTACTGCACAAGCAGGGTATTATTCAGTGATTTCTTTTTCAATAGTAACGACTTTATGATACAAATAAGGTTTATCAGCCACAAGTTGATTAATCAACACCTTATCTCCAGCAGCTCATTGCCTGGTAATAATACCTTCAATTGGTAAAGAAGTCTCTGTTCCGACAATCACGGGTCCTGAGGCTATACCTGATGACAATTTGATATAATGGAGAAGAACATTAACAAAGAAGTATTGTACTCGCTAATAAGAATAATTTCACTAGAAAAAGACATCTCAGATAAACGCAGAGTACTAATAGAAGATCCTGAGAATCAACTATGTACCTTAACATTGTAATAGAGATTGCTTTGGCTTAGCCAAATCACTAATAACTGAAATAGAACCTTTCGACACGAATAGTTCATGATTCTCCATAATAAAATCAGACTAGGGTTTATTGGACCCAACAAATTTATTGACCGTGACATGTCCTCTTCTAAATAAGGACAATTATAATTGCTTTGTCTGTATCATGTTGTTAATCAATCTATAGCAACCTGTAATAACGTGACCTTTCTTCTTACAATAAGTGCATGTAGGAAGAGATGAGGATTTCTGTTCAGTCTTAGAAGTTTGTTTCATAATTTTGTGCCAGATTGAGATTTGGAAAAATTCGTATTAGACCGAGATGGGTTTTTACCCAAAACAAATGCTGAGAGGAAGGCTTATCGACAAATGAAGCGTTGTGTGTCACAAAATAGTTAATTAGCTGTTCTAGTAGCATTCTACAAAGTTCTACCTTTAGCTCATCAAGAGCAACCGCTGAGATATCGAAGCGGCCCTTCTAAGAACTTCTCTTTCATTGTTATGCATATCTATATTGTGTCTTTAACTTTTGGTCCATGATTGTAGATTGCTTGCAAGGAGCTATAAATAGGTGTTGCCAAGTTTTATAATCGAATCTTATTAATGAACCTGCTTACAAGTTTGGGATGATTTCCCATTGGATGATTAAGCGAGCTTTGTTGCGACGTGAGAATGTGTTGTGAAATATGTTACATAGGAAATATTGCGACATAGAGTAGGAAGCTATTGCAACGTAGAACCATAGGGTGTATATAATGACAAAGAAGGTGAGAATTCATTTCGATTTTCTATTATCTATATTCTTGTTGTAAATTTAATCTATAGATGAATTTTATGTATTGTTTAGATGCAATTTGAGAATCGTATTTTTATTATTCATTTGAATTACAGGGTGCTCTTTTTATGGTTTGGACTGAAGCAACATTTCCGGAATATTTTTTAATTTATTAAAAGAAATTTTTAGACAGTGCCATTTTGATACGTCAACAATATTGGTACTTTAGTATATTTAATACTACTAGTACATAAACACATTTACGACCAGGAATTCATAAGGAACACTCAATTATTTTGGACTTGAGCAGAACGTTTTCTATTTAATTCATAATGCAGTAAATTCATCTTATATTTTCATTTTATAACTTAGAGAACTAAATTATTTTTTTAAAGTTTTACATAACTTATTAGTTTACTTCTTTCTCTTACTTACATTCAGACCATAGAGCCGTAATAGTTGTTGCTTGCGCGAACTTAACCCCCTAGTGTTTTCACAAAATGTTTTGGTATTCTGCAAGGCTCTGTTCTTGGCCCCTTCTCTTCATTTCGTATACTCAGCCGCTCTCAATTGTCATAGATCGATTTATCATTAGTTGTACGATGATGACAATCAAATATACAAATCTAGCTGTCCAGGTGAATTGAAGCTACCGTCCATGATGTAGAGAGGTACATTTCCGATGTGAAGTCATGGATGGCATGTAACAAGCTACAGATGAATGATGATAAAACTGAAGCCATGCTGATCACCACGCAAATACTCTGCCTATCGATGTTTGGCGTCTGTACTCTTATGTCGACCTCGGAATAAAGATTCTCTCTGGGTTGCGTTCAAGCATCACACCATCGTACATAACAAGATTATTCCACTCGGATCAAGGTCGTCAATAGCAGGAGGTTTATCGACTGTGGAGAAGAAATCAGTGATGGACTATTTGCTTCCGTAAAATCCCGAGTACATCATACAATAGTTGACCGTCCGTCAGTTAGGAACATAAGTGCTAAATGCTAAAAAGTCACGACTCTCTCTCTCTCTCTCTCTCTCTCTCTCTCTCTCTCTCTCTCTCTCTCTCTCTCTCTCTCTCTCTCTCTCTCTCCACCATGTACCCGTTGCTTCCGATTGTTAAATCTATGACACATGTATCACAGTAGCATCTGTATCTGAGCAATCATTTAATATTGGGGTCGATATGGTTTGGTTGACGATAGACGTGAGTATACTTTATAGATGGAAAATTAGGTATAGGAAACAAATCTCAGTGGCTGACGTGATCATAAACTTTCGACGCATCGCCATGGACTATCTCGTTTTCTGCATTTCGTAAGATCCACACTCGGTCTCTTTCGAAATTACTTTTTTAAATGGGTCTCTGCTTCTCTCCTTTGATTGGATTCGAGTACGTTTCTAATGCTCACTTAATATTGTTTCCATTCTGTAGTGTTTGTTTTCCCAGTATGAGCTATAGCCACCACGATAGAGCTGTCTAAAGACTCGTTAGTTTAGTCGTTGTTTACGTTCATGATACTTAGTCTGGTAGTAGTGATCCAATCCACAGATAAGACTTTGCGTCCTTCTCGGCCTGAAGGATGTAAAATGTGAGTCGAGTCATACTGACAGTCGCTTTTCTACAAGCATTATCAGCTTAGTCGTTCTATTGATGTCCGTGATGATTGTTGTCGATGACTTTGAAATGCTTAAATTAAATTTAAATTCAGCCGGTTTGCTAAATTTTATCTAAGCAAGTGATTCCATGTTATGTCAACTTGGCACTGTCGTTTCAATTCATCCAACATAAACAAGAAAAGACTGTAATAAAAGCACCCACGTGCTCTGTGGCGGTTTGAGACTTTGAACGTAGCAGTGTGGATCGCAAATTTCTGGAAATCACCAGTATTGGTCAAATGAGAAAATAATCCTCAGGGGATACCGTACGAGCTTCTCTGCAGGATGATGGAGGTGATAATAGATAGAGATCACCTCATCTTCAAAATCGCTTGAATGAACTTCTGCCAAAACGTTTCGTATAGTATTTAGTGATTGAGAACATCCCTTCGATACTGGCTTCCCCTTGGAATTATCTGATCTTCTCTCTCTCTCTCTCTCTCTCTCTCTCTCTCTCTCTCTCTCTCTCTCTCTCTCTCTCTCTCTCTCTCTCTTGTGCTACAGCAATGATTTAGAAACATCTTTTATAAAATATATTGGTGGCCCTAAAATGAGGCATTGCTTGCATAAAAGTAAACAATAAACATGGACTTTACTTATTTAGCTGCAACTGTCTTAAAACGTTTCTTCGTCCGATTCACACTGCTGTTCCCATTTCTGCTTCTGCCGTCTTTGTAGCAGTGGTTGCTGCGGTTGCTGCCATGGAGAGTTTGCGATTCTTTGTAAGTGTTCGTTTCTATTTCTTAAGCTTGAACAAAAAGTCTTCATACATTCTCTCATCTGTTTCATTTCAGACAGAATTTCATGTAACAACCTTACTTCCTCCTTTCCTCCTCTTGTTCTCTTCTTTGTCCCGCTGTAAATATATACTTAGTTCTTATATCTGCTTCTTTTAAAATGACACTGAAAATGTGCGAGGTGCCGTCAGATTTTGGTGTGGTGAGAAAAGGTCGCAGAAAGCCAAAACCCAAACCATTCTCAGTAACAGATGATACCAGTAGCGGTCACACTAAGTATATGAATTCAATGCAGGTGCAGCCCAACACAATCTGTTTTGAACTGAGCCACGTGTAAGGTACTTTAACAGAAAAGCACTCTAACAAAGTAAATGATAGAATTGTTTTACTGTTTATCTATTGAAAGTCACTCCACCTGTCATATTGCGTTTTGATATGGTATGGTGAATGCAAAATATGATTTGTGGAGTGAAGAACACATTTTCGATCTGTACACCGTCTATATGAAGACCGTGTTTCCATCAGTCGTATCATCGCTTTTCAAGGCATCCAAGATGAGGATTAGTGTCGAATAATCAATGATTATTTATACAGTGTCGTTTAATCCAGAGTGCCCGGTGTAAGTTAAGTGAAAGTGAGCAAATCAATCAATCACATCACAGGCACTGACATATGGATGAGAAGAATATTTGTGGATAGGACAGTTGTATCAAAAGAGTCTTGGTGCTTAGGCTGATAGTGAGGAGAAGAGTGAGAAAAAAAGAAATGTCAAGTTGTGTGATGTGTGATAAAAATGTGACCTAAATTAAACCATCACCAAGCGCGCGCGCGCGCGCACACACACACACACACACACACACACACACACACACACGACTCTTTTCGGGGAAAAATAAAAACAGTAATAATGCTCAATATTACTATAAAAAAACTACGTTTGTGTTTCTCTGGTGCATGCATATAAATTGCCTTGCCAAACCCCGCAAAACTTAAAACACGATTTTAAAAAATGTCAAACGTTTTGAATTAAATGTTCTGATTTGTACAATTTTAATTATTTATTTTTTCAATGCTTAATTTTGGGTGTATTTTCTATTAAATTTGTGTAAGTGATTTTTAATTATTTTCTCAATTCTGTTTTTCATTATTTAAGTGTGCAATAACTTTGTAATATTATTGCTTATAATAATTTTTATTTCTAATGTTTCAGTTATTTTTTCTATTGTACTGGAGCATGCACACGCAATAAAAACTTCCATTTTAATGAAATTTTTATTTTTAATTTTTATTTGTGCGTACGCAATTGTTTTATAACTGTTAGTGTGCATGTTTGAACTTTTTAAAACGTTTAAGTGACTGACACAGTACGGCAGGTGGAATTGCAGAAACCTATTTTGTCTCCCTTTACGTTGTACCATATGTGTGGAATTTTTTCATGAACAATATGAAAGTTACAGGGAATCTGAAGTTCTCCGTAAATACTGGTTTTCAGTTTTGCTAATAAAATTACATTAACTGTAATTAGATGACAGCTGGGGCTTAAAATTGTGCTACTTACTAGACAATATTGTTAACTAAAAGTATAGTAATTTCTTGCGCACTTGCAAATCAGTTTATCCTCGAATGTAATATTTATGTTGGGTTTTTTCTTTCTTTCTTTCAAACGTTGATGATATTTTTACAAGTATAATTACTTTTAAATTCTTCCATAATCTGCAAGTTTGTGTTAGTGTCTGTTGTTTCACTATCATATCCGATTTTTGATTGTTTATTTTTTTATTTAAGCAGAGTTAGTGCAGGCACTATCTGAACTATATGAAACACATAAAGTTTCGTCCTCTTTATCCAAGTAGTAATAAATTCGACTAATTATGATTTATAAATATTTGCAGTATAAAGCTGTATTTAATGAAGGTCATTCAATCGTAACATATTTTTTTTACCTCGATTATAGAAAATATCCACCCCATCTCCTATATGCTTTAAAAGTGTACAAAATACCATAACATTATTTGCAATATATATATATATATATATATATATATATATATATATATATATATATATATATATATATATATATATATATATATATATATATATATATATATATATATATATATATATATATATATATATATAAATTGCTTGCATTTGACCAGAAATAAATATATAACGAGACGATTTTACAATCTTGAACGGTTTTTCCGTTTTTATATCTATTTCCGTCTATGAAATTTTTAAAGCGAAGCTGTCAGGGATCGAAACTGATTCACATCACCAGTACAATATTTTGCAGTTGATCAAGCAGTCGTTTGATTTACGCCACATTTAAAATTTGTTGATATGTCTTTTTTAAATTAAATGATACAGTAAAGAAACGAAAACAAAATTGAAGTCTTAAAGGCATTACCAAGCAGAATTTTTGCGTCACGTGTGTAAGATGTGAGTTTTCGATATAAACTGCAGCACCTTGAGATACGGACGTAGAGGTTGACAAAATACGCCGGAAAAATATCAGAATCCAGAAAACATGCAGTAGCTTCTGTATCATTGGACGCAAAAATTAAAAGTGCAAACCCTTATATTTGTTAGTCCATTTCTCGAAACAACATTAATTTGTTACTCTCCGCTTGAGATAATGAGCTTAAAAGCTGTCCATCAAAAACGTGGTGTACGATTAAGTAAATATCTGCTCGAAAAGTGAATATGCTGACAGGAAAGCGACATAGCGTGATTTGTTTTCGCCCCATAGGAATTTGATTATCAGAAAAGCAAACATACTGTTATTGTCAGGTGCGCGACCTCTTATATTTATCCTAACTTGCCCACTCTGGTAGGAGTGGAGCTGCCGTGCAGATGTGTGATGATATCAAATATTGACGAGTAATTATTGGAGAAGCAAAGACTTACGTTGTACTTAATATTTTATACCCAGCTACAAGCAATATGATCATGAAAATAACGAACTCAGGCACAAAATAATAGAGAATATATTCATTTCCTACATTAATACCAGATATATTTAATCGTTTGGTACCAAAAAAGAAACGTGATATTTTAATGAGTGATACTTTTGATGTGTGTGTGTGTGTGTGTGTGTGTGTGTGTGTGATTTGGATTTTTAACTTAGCTTTAACAATTTTTCAGTCAAATCGCTACGATGTCTGTAGTGTGGCAGTTTATAGTGTCTAGCACTGGGGCATCATGCCGTAGACACGCAGCATCATCTTCCATCCAATTACATTATTCTGACACCAGACCGACCAGCACTAATCTCTTAATGCTGAGCACCAAGCGAGGAAACTATTAGAACTATTTTATAAGTATTGGTATGACTCGGGGTGGATTCGAACCCGCGATCTCCTGCATCCGAAGCGGACGCTCTAACCACTAGGCCACCGGAGCGGTGTGACGTTTTCGGTACCACACGACGAAATATATCAGGTATTTAAGTAGGAAAAGAATAGTTTCTTTTTATTATATACCAAACTTGCTCCAGAATCGAAGTTTAAAAGATTAAACTCACTCTCGCAACAGCCTCATCTAGACCCCCGTTTCATCAATTCAGCTCACTTTCAATGGATGATCATATCAATAAAGTTGACTTATAAGAACGGTAGGATTGGTTTGATCTGATCCGTGGGAGTAAATTACATACTTGACATATTTTATACTATTTGATCCTATCTGAAAACAAAGCATATCCGATTCAGCAATGCATCACATCGAGTTTATCGTTGTCAAAAAAAAAACGGGGAACAATTTCAGAGAGACACGATCAATGTCTGATTCAATTTCTTCAACAACGATTCAAGGGGGACTAACTTGAACACGAGCTACTCTAGGGACAAATAGAGACATAGACATGGAAACGTGTATAGAGACATAGGCATAAACAAACAAACAAAGATACAAATATGGCAAGAGAGAATAGTTATCTTTTCGAGGCAATGCAGTGGCCCTGAAAAGGGCCTTTGGGTTTCTTCCTCTTTGTCTTTTAATTTCTTCTTCTCCTCCACTAGTCTCTTATTTTCTTTAGTACATTTTTCGTTTTCTTCTCATCTTTCATCTCCTATTCTTCTTTTACCTCTATATCCTCTTTTTTCCTCTTTTCGTTTTCTTCTTATTTCATTTTTTTTTCATTCCATAATCTCATTCTCTCTTTGTCCTCTATGTCTTCCGTGAAGGAAAATATCATATCCCCTCTTATCAACTACCCATATTACCACCAAACAATCCACAGTGATGAGAGTGCTAACCTAACATGCATTTTTATACAAAACAACATACTCATATTAGCAAAACTACTATTCTTTCTATCATTACATAGTTGAGAAGGAAAGTTTTATCTATATACAAATCACACCATTACCTACAATCACTTCAGCAAAGGAGTTAGTGTTGTTACGTATATGTAATTTAATTACTTGTGTGTTAGTTTTAAATTCTTTTTTATTTTAATTTTGTTTCATTACATTTTATTGTAATGATAATTTTCATTGGATTTGAGTCTCTTTTTGGAAAATTGGCTTGACCCGATTAGAATGTAACTGTTGCTTAAGCACTATTTTTAGCTCATCTTGGTTCGTAGATCTTGTAAACATCGGGTGAATACGATTGGCTATTACCAAGGTCATTTTCGGCCCACATGTTAGCTGAGTTGTAAACATCCTTTCTTTTTTTAATTTATTTCCAGTGTGGGAATTTGATTCTTAGATAGGGCTATTCTAGCTACGTGGTAAATGGCAGTTTTTTTAATGCGATGTTCAAATTAGTGGTCACGTAATCCATCACGTGAGCCATCCATCATGTGATCTAAAATCGAGGCTTAAAACAGCCAATTGGTATTAAATTTATTCAGTCGTATTTTAAAACTCGAGGGCTCAAGAGGGTTTTATTGTTGTTGCCAGTTTGTTCTGAAGTTCGTTTAATGTTTGGAATTTAATAATTCATTCTCTAGAAAACTACACAAGTGCTTCATATTTATAAAAGTTCTGGGAGAAAGACATTCAGTGGAAATTCATTCTGGAATTCTAAACGGAAACATTATAAACTGTGATTCAATCGAGGATCTGTTGCCACCAGTACAACGAAATTATCTGACGCCATCGCCTCCATATTGGAATGTAATCGAGATTCGAACTTGGATTCAATTAGAACTATTTAGTGATAGGACTTATATTTTTTCAATTGTAGGATTAATTTTTAGATTATATTCACAAACCGTAAGTCCTATTTCCAATTTTTACATTGTTGTCTAGGGAAATAAATTATTTTGTTAAAATATACAAAGCTTGTTGGCTTCACTCTTTTCTTTTGTTACTTTTGTACAAGCCTACACGTAACAGTGTTTATAGTCACACTACTCCACATTTACACACACACACAAGCACACACACACACACACACACACACACACACACACACACACACACACACACACACACACACACACACACTCAATGAAGTGTTGATAGGCACACTTTTATTTTGTACCTACAGACCAACACACAAAGACAGACAAATATTTTGGCAACTTGTTCAGTCTCTCTTTTTTTAGAGATCTGGTTAGCCCTGAAAAGAGCTGGTTTTTTAAAACTCCAGATGCACTAGCCCTGCTCCCAATTGATTTGTCTTGTTGGGAGCGCAAGCGGGGGTTGAGTGGCTTCAATACCCAAGTCTTCACTTAGTGGGATAGTGAAGACTTCCCTCTGTCTTCTCCTATGCCAGACCTGGGGATGATGAGGTCTCTGAGCCTCTCTGTCTTTCTATCTCCTCCTCTCAGTTTTCTATCTGAGGGACAGCAACTCTTGCTACTGGTACTGGATATGGCTGACGTTGTTGTGGCTCTGTACTGGTAGTGGCTGTGGAGGCGTCTTCACCTCAGGCTTGACCTCACACAAAGGTCTAAGGATGAGGTGAGGCAAGATATGCATTTTCTCTTCCTTCTCCTTTTGTTCCTCCTCTTCTTCTATCCTGGCACTTTCCTGGATCGCTTCCATGGCCAGCGCATCCAGGAGGCGCCTGGCATACTTTAGGTGCATTTGGAATTCCAACAATTTACTGATTCTGCTCATTTTCTTTTAGTTGACGAGTGAACACTGGGTAGCCAGACTGACGAACGCTCAGATTTATATGTCTGAAGCACGGACGTGAAGAAAAAATCCCCTTACACAAAAACTAACAATACCCACTTCACCACCAATCACATGAAACGCGCGGACCTAAAAGAAAGACTTATGTTCATTTATTTTCACCTACAATCACACTTTATTATCTCTCTTACCTATAAACAAATACACACAATCTTACAAGTCAGAGAAAGGAAGTGTTTATAGGCACACTTTTATTTTCTTAACCTGCAGACAAACATACAATATTATATGATTGGCAATTTGACTAGCATCTCTTTTCTAGATTGTTGGAGGTAGCCCTGAAAAGGGCTGTTTTGTTTGGGTTAATGCCATCTCTTATCGTCTAAGATTGAGTCCCTTTTGGGTGCAGGCTTTCCAACAGGATAGGTTCTGCTTCTGCGGAAGGAGAAGGAGAACTCTTTCGTGTCCACACGGCAGTCCACAATGCTTCTGTCTGGCTCCTGCTGTTGCTGTTGCTGCTGTTTTCTCTACTGCTTCTGAAGTCTGTACTTCTCCATCCATTCTTCTTGCTCTTTCTTGATTCCGTCTTTAAAGACCTCTACTATCAGGTCTTGGGCTACTTTCAGCATCCTGACATTCTCTATCTCATCAAGCTTGGGTATCAGGTTTTGCCTGACACGATGTAACTTCACGTGGGCTTCGTTCAGCTTTGCTAGTTTTGAACACATCTTCATAGGTGGATGAGTCAGCAATGGATGGACAGAGTTGAGACAGCCCCGTTTATAGGGCTCAAGCGCGGACGCGATAGAAAACATCCCTATGATTTTTTTTGCGGGTCAGAGCGCTACATAGCTTATTTCATGGTGAGGAATAGAGAAAAGTCAAACAGCATGTATTCACAGTGTTCATTTTTTGAAAACAAACCACAGACACATTTTTATCAAAACACAACCTTTTTTATTTAACCCACAAACAATCAACACCAACTATAACATCAATTCATATAATATAAAATTTATTTAACTAACAAACCACTAACACTTGCTATAACATCATTTCATACAATATCAAAGAACACATTTTTGACAAGTTTGACAACGTTGTGCAGTCAAGTTAGACTTCCACCGATGGAAGTCATTAGACAATTGATGTACACTACGGTTCCTAGCTAAAGTCAGGAGATAGCCATAACAGTCACAAAACCATCGATCTAACTTTTCATCGTTTCTAGAAGAGTCACAATCAAAATAAGTCACTTAAATGTTCTAAGGCATATCCAAGGCTACGTTGATGAAGAAAATACACACAATATTGTCCACACACCATAGAATATGTGCCTAGTATTTTCATATTATTGAAGCGAGTCGTCTGCGCTTTTCTTCTCATACAGTCGATGATGTTGTCTTCCAAAGGCGGTAATCCATACGAATCAAAATACTCCACACAGGAATCGTGGGAAAAGTAGATGGCAACCCAGTGTGTTCCTGGGAGATGACTGTCGTCCGTGTTGATGACATAAGCTTGATGGTCTTTAGGTTTGCGATGAGGTAGTTCATCTTTATCGTACACGACAGGATTCCAAGAAGAGGTATATGAACTGTTTCCCAAAAGGTAATAAAGTTCCTAGGTAACTATTTTTGTCATGGTTTTCACAGGTAATGATAAGTCATCAATTCTGACCTTTTACTTGAAAATCTCTGTCAAGCAATTGTCCCTTCGCTTCGTCTCCGTACTTTGGACCAAAAGATATTCGATGCGATGGATCTCTAGAGCAGTCAATGGAGGGCAAGAACGATCACCCAAGCCTTTGTACCACTGATGCAACACTGCTTCTTCCGAGATGAGATCCCAAGCGTCCTAAAGATACTCGTCCAATTTTTCTACTTGACTCATCATCAGAAATTTGTCGTGTTCAGCTTGACTGGGATGATCGTTTTGACATCCACAGAAATCTTTCTTGGTCAATGCTGTAATTCTTTCCGCCAGATGTTTAGCAAAACAGGACACTAAAGTTCTTCTTCTTCTTGACATCTGGACATCACCACCATCCCTTCTTCGCCTTGTCTTTTTTGGTGAGTTTTTCTACTACCACCATATCCTCCTATTCCATTTCCAAAGATTCTCCACCATTCAAAGAAAAATAAGAGTCTTCCATAGCTTCTAATAGTCTAGAATGACTTCTCCCAAACTGTTGATTTCTATCGTATTATCAAATTCGGCATACAGGATGATGTTTACCGTCTTCTTCAGTTCTTTCTTAAACTGAAGTTCCACACGAATCTGGCCTGACTTTATAGGGTGAAAATGACCCCCGTCGCTACCTTGGTCTGAGTGAAATCAAAAGCCCACAACGCGTAACCTCCTGCATAATCCTCGTACTTAATGCCGTGGCTGGTGTTGGTCCCTAACTATCCGGTGTCTTTGTACAGGGACACGTACGGCATCAAGAAATTGTTCTCGTCACCAAACTTAGGTTCGAAGGGGCTGGTACACAGGGTCTTGCAATCGCGACTGATTTCAATTTTGGTCATGTCGAAGTTTTTAAACTCAAAAGGATTTTTCTTGGGGGTTCCGTTAAATTCTGAATTCTCGACGATGCCATTGATTAAACGTTTGGGTAACTGTCCTTGGAACAGACGATCTTTGATCATGGATTGTTGGTTAGCGTAAATGGTGAAAGTTTTCACTTCCACGTGTCGTATCGGAAACTTGGCGGTCTTTCTGGTCAAAGTGTGACTGATATCGTTTTCCACTTTAGGTAACACTTCCACACGACGTACGTAAAGTAGGGCTTCTAGGATTTTGGTTTTGTAATCGGCAGCATCAGTCATCAAATGGAAAGCGGTACTGCTTCGATTCAGCCTCAGGCGTACATCCACTCCGTTCAGCAAATACTTTTCTTGCAACCACGTGTCCAAATGGAAGCGCCCCATCAATTCTAAACACTTTTCACCTTTGATTTTGTTTCGCCGGGCATCAAATCCCCATTATTGATATATAGCTCGTTAATTAAATCTTGCCCGGCGTGTGAGGTTTCCATACCACGCAGGCATCCAGATCGGTGTTCTTGGTTTCTTTTCCGTAAGTCAAGAGATTTTCCAAGTACGCTCGATAAGGGCAAGTAGCCATGCTGCTGATAACCAGTTTGTTATTCAAATAAAATCCACTCCGCTCAACAAGGAATGCATGAAATTGTTGACGGGAGCTAGTTTCTCATCCTCGTCCTTCTTATCTTGAATTTGGACTTTCAGGTACAAGTAACTGCTATTCAGATGAATGTAACCTTCGAGCTATCCTTTGATATCAATTCGATGGGAGCTGATTCGAGTCCTTAAAAGAGGAGATGGGATGAAATTCTACCCATTGGGATTCTTGCATCGTCATGGTGGGCGGCATTGCAAACAGATCCAGTTCCGACTTGGAACATGCTCAAGACTCTCGGTGTATAATTTTTTTTTTCTTTCTCCCTCTGTTTCTTTTTAATAATCAAAAACGTCTAAGTCTCTGACGTTTCTTCTTTTCTTGATCGTCTTTCTAACCTTGGGAGTGTGTAGTCCTCTGGAGGACTGTCTTCGTCGTCGTCTCTTTCTGATTTTCCTTGCTGCGGCGTCATGGAAGCGGAAATGCCTGGCTGGGCAGCGCCCAGGGCATTTATAGGAGTTTCTCGTCGACCCAAAATGTCTTTGCCCGTTTAAAGCAAGGCATTTTTGCCTGCTCTCAAGAAAGCTTCTTTCAGGTTTTGTTTGTCGATGATGATATTTTGGAGAAATTCTTTGCCTTGCGTCAAAGCGGCATCTTTGAAGGCGTGCGACCCTCGTGTCACCATCGGTTTCAAAACCGGGGACACGGAAAGAAAGGCCGATTTCAGCATATCTCCGAAACAATTTCCTAGTTGTCGAGCGACGCTTCGATACACAGGACACATGACTTACAACTGGTTAGAGAATCGTTTTCGAAAATGGAGTTTCACCGTAACTTTCCCTTGGAGAATGGAATATTTTGTCCCAGATCTCCTTTTATAGCAATGTTGACAGTGTTGAAATATTGCTGTGGATCTTCGGGCTCAAATTCTGTGCTACCATCTGACGATGTCCATCCAAACTTTCAAACAATCTACCATTAAAGGTAATGCTCAACGTTTCGGTATCCTAAAATTTCATCATTCGGCGACGAGCCACTTTATGGTACTCAATGTTTACACTTTTTGGGCTCTGAACAGGGCTTTGCCAAACGCTTCCTCGAACCTGTCAGCAATCGTGTCCACCAAATGTTGAGCGTTAAAATAATAGCCTGCCGAAATTTTCACAGTATCGATGCTTAATAATGGATAACTTGGTCGTTCATGATTTCGACGTGGAAAGTGTTTTGATTTTCAGTGATATTTTGGATTTGTGTAGGGTGAATCATTTCGACCAAAGCCACTTCCCAATGGGCTTCGTGATCCAATCGGATGGCCTGAGATAATTAGGCCGTGTAACAGCATAATGTGTTTTTCGGAAACACATCCAAGGAACTGTCACTGGGTAACGCTAAGTAAAATTGGTTATTCATAATTTCAGAGTTCTGCTGTCCGAGAGGTCACTGGAGGTCAGAGGAGTGTCTAAAAGAGGATTGTTGTGGTTGTTGTTTGAGTGGTGACTGTTGGGAGGGTGACTGACTCTGGGCACAAGGCTCCCGTTATTACCGTTAGAGTATTACAAGTAAGGACTGGGGAGAAGGTAACCGATGTAACTGCTGAGTAAAATGGTCCACAATTGTTTGTCTTCTTGTTGCAAACTCAGATTGGCAATGGTAGCACCGATGACACAATACACCACAAAGATTCGGCAGGGAAAGACGATTTGCGTTTTAGGCACACGTTCTCAACACCACACCCACAAGGGTTGCTTTTGTATATCTTACAGAGAAGAAGAACTTGCTGAAGGAGTGTCAGTACGGTAGTGGTTGAGGTTGTGTTGAAGGGAATGATGGTCACTTCCTTTTATAGCCGATGATTTGCAAAGCGTCGATCCAAGAATCAGAACTGGGAGGATATCCTTTCCAACGTACTTTGACTTCTTTGACACGTCGTTTTCCCACTTTACGCGTTCTTCGATCGAGAATGATTTCGATCTCGTACACTTCGTCTTCTTTTTGGTCACTCGTTGCAACATGAGCAAGTACAACGTTCCTTTTAACACTTCCCCGTTGATGTCTTCAAATTTATAGATGGCAGGATGACGGCCACGCACACGTCCAGTGACATGAAACAATTCGGTGGTCCAGTTGGGTAAGTAACCTTTGTCGAAAGTGCGTTTAGTTTTGGCAATGTGCACCCAATATCTTGTCGTCAACACTTCACCTTTCTTGGGGACAGCCACTCAGCGACGTACCAAACAGGCGCTCAAAGACGGTCACTTCGTTGTCAGGAGTCACTTCTTCCGGGGTGCATCCGATGCTCCGATGGTATGATTGTTTGTACTCTTGGACCAGGCGAGGTAAGACGTCGATGTACTTGAGAGTGTGTTGATGCGTGAAATGTTTCCACATGTGTTCTTCCAAGGTACGTAGAAAACGTTCCACGATGCTGGCTTTGGTTTCGGGATTCTCGGTGGTGAAAAAATGAATGTCTCGTTTCTTTAATTCTATTTGAAAAGCTTGGTTCAGAAATTCGCTGCTTTTGTCGGTTGCCATCGAAAAGGGTACGATCACTTTGTTTCAACACCAGTTTGAGGGCTCGCACTAACTCAGTGCTCGATTTAGAAGTCAATGGCACGACCCATGCAAATTCGGAAAAGACGTCCATGACACAAAACAAATATTTGTAGTCACGATTCTAGGTGACCAAATGAGAGACATTGGCTAAATCGCCTTGCCATTGATGATCGATGTCCTCTACTTGGGTGCGACTTCTGGAAAATTTTCGTCGAATGGGTTTGTGTAAGGTGTACGTGGCTTGTTCTTGTAACCATCGTTGCATTTGAGGTAAACGGACACTGTTGAGTTATGTTTTTGGCAGCACAATACAATTTCCGAACTCTTCCACAGCCAGCAGGATGGGATGGATCGTAGTAAATGTTGGCTAACACATTCTCCATCAGGACTTTTTAATGTCACCCACTCTTCACTGATGCTACTCTGGATGGGGTGAGGTGGTGGTTTGGAAATGTCTTTATGTGTCCAATGTGCCACGGGAGTAGAAGTCGAGTGTAGTGGTGATGGTGGTGGTGGTGGTTGTAATGGGATGGCTTTTGTCTTCCTTTCTTTTTTCACTTCTGGTTTCCCTTCTTTCTTTTTGACTTCTGTCGGAGGAGGAGTGAACATCATCTTTTTCAACCCAAGCTTTAAGTTCTTATCGTTGGGGTGTGGGGGAAGGGGTTAACAAGGTCGCTGCAATTTTACTAGGGATTTGAGCTGCTAACGTTGTTTGAAAGACTTCTCGTGCCTCTTCTTCCTCAGGCATCCGTAGGGTTGCGTCTGTCTTGGCCACTGGGAGTGGTGGTGGTGGTGGTAGTGGTGGTGGTGGTGGTGGTGGTGGTGATGGACTTTTCATCAGGGCCTTAAACTCTGTCAGAGTCGGTAAAGCTGTTTCGTCTAGAGCTTTCTGGTGAAAGAGTTGATGTCGTTGCAACACTTGACCGTACCGTTGCCATTTTTCCGTTTCTGACAAATCGATGCGATCCATCAACGACTGCAATTCGTGTTGTTACTGGGACATCTCGGTCAAATGAGGATTGGGAGGTAAACTCGGGGTCCGTTGTTCTTGCCAACGATGGAATTCCATCCATCGTTTGTCAGGCAATAAAGCCAGTTTTCGTCCTTCCATCAGATTCCAAAGGTCATGTCTGAGATCTTTTGACTCCAGAGACCCCCTTATATCTTCCTTATTTCTTTTTATCTTTGATCCATTTATGAAGCAGTAGCTCCCACAAGTCCTGTAATCAGGGGTGCCAATGTGGCTTTTAATATGGGTGCTAACAACAGGTGCACAAATCCTCCGCGTTGTACCAACATCTTTTTTCTTTTTGATTGATGGGTATTTTCTTTCGGACCATTTGGCGAAGAACATGTCAATGCTTGGCTAAGCTTTCTTTCTAATGTTGAGACAAAGGTATCGTTCCTTTCAAGACATTCAGACAACATTTGCACACGTTATCGATGACGTCTTTGCAGGCAGTTTGAATCATTTGTTTTCGCATTGGTGGAGCTTTGGTCGGGACGAACAAAAGGTGCCAATGTTTGCCTAAATCAGGAGGCAGTCCTTTTCTTTTCTTTCCTTTGGGGGTAGATGAGAGATGACTTGGGGGGTAACATCTTTGTTTGTTTGTACCGGGGCACACACAAAAACTGCACTGATGTCAATGACTTGGTACACACCCTTTTATCTTATTTTCTTTTTTGGAGTAAGTCGACGTTTGTGTGTAACCAGTCTTTTTGACGAACTCTTGGACTATCGCTTCGTCAAAAATGTGACGACCTTTTTTTCTATATCGCACAATCCTCCCCTTTGGTTGCTTCGCTTTTTCTTTAGACGAGTGTGTCTTTTCTGGGGTAGACGTTGATGCTTCGCTCAGCGTTTTCTCGGATGAGACTGTCCTTTTCTTTTTCCTTTTCCATTTTGGACAGGAGAACGACGAAAGTGGTGGTGTGCACTTCTTTTAGAGGACATCTTTTGACGTTCAGGAGCACAAAAACACTGGTACCCATCGTTTTCCCCAGGTCTTTTTTATAGTGGAATGCGTCGCCACTGATTGTCTTTTTATCGTGTCAACTTGATGACAGGCATCACGCGTCGTGGAAGGATTCGCAACGGATTAAATCGGGACAGTTCTTGCTTGGATAAATCCAGTAAACTCTGTAACATGCCCGATCTCTCTTGGACTTTGATTTTGGGGGCAGGTACATTGTGAGCAGCTGCCGCAGCGGTTAAAGTGGAGGAGGAGGGTGTCACCGCTGAAGGAGAAGTTCTTGGAGACATGGGTTTCTATTGTTACATCAAATTAGGAAGAACGGGTGTCAAATTGGGCTTGGCTAGCACCACTAGCAATGGTCAGGTAGTGGCTTTTTTCTTAGGGAGGACTTTGGGGGCATTGGGATCCCATTTTAAGAGGGAGCAAATGATGACATTTCCTAGAGAACAGCTACCTCCAGGTTTCAAAATGATTTGCTTTTTTGGTTTGAGTGTCGATGCAGGGATCTGCCAATTGCGTCAGGGGCTACTTTGATTCTGTCAAAAAAGCGTTTGGTTTGATGTGGAAGGTGAACGATGCCTTGCAATAATTGACGTGCTGTCACCGTAAACCGTCGTATGACTTCTCTGAGACTGGCTTCTAAGATATGGCACATATTTGTGGATTCTTTCGAGACTCATGCCGTACAAGGCACGAATCAATTTGATGGGAAAATCAGACTGAAGAGACGTCATGTTGACGATGTGTGAGACAGACCAAAAGTGTACGAGGTGTACAAGACAGGCCCTCCGTCTTGGAACCAGTGGTGAAACAGATGGGTACGAAATCGCAAATAATCGTGGGTAGTGGGTTTTAAATCCACGGGTAAATAAGCGTGAGGGGTTTGAGTGGCATCGTCGTACGCATGTGTCAGCCAAGGTGTTCGTAACTGTTTGGCAAACACTTACACTTGCGATTTATCTCTAGGGCTTTTAAAGAAGACCACGCAATGAACATTGAGACTGACGGTGAGATGGGCTTTACTTTGTTGAAACAAATTTTGAGTGATGTAAATGCCACTGGCATTACGATGATGCGCTTTGCGCGTAAACCACAGTTTAATTTCTTCTTTGCCTTCTCCTAACATGTCGTCAGAGATGACCTGCTGTGTTCCACTGGAGTCAGACACAATCCCCTTCGTCTTCGCCAGGAATGCCGTCCACAAACACGATGGAATCGCCTTGACTTCTAGCAGGAAGCTGTACGCCGATTGCCACTGTTTGTAACACCATACGATACGTTGAGGTGGACGATCGATCAAATGATTTTTTTCCGATCAAACATTTGACAAATTCGGTTTTGCCTGAACCGCTGGGTCTAACAATTAACATGTTAAATGGATGGCGAAGATACAAGGCCTCCCAACTGGTACGATCAAAGTTTCCGTCGATGACTTTGAAAGTGGAGGAAGAGGAAGCAGAGACAGCAGAGGTAGCCATAGTGCAAGGTATGTCACTTTTGAAACGAAGTCAGACAAGACAAGAGATTTTATGCATTTTTTCAGGACACGTTTATTGCAACACATTTTAAAATGGCATACGAACGACAAAAAAATACATAAAAGCGAAATGGTTAAGTAAATCGATAAAATACGCATCAAACCGATCAAAGTGGAATATAAACAAGTCACTGTACAACATGTTTGGTGTCTTAGGGACAGTTTGTGTTGCTCTTAGAGGCTCTACACTTGGGACAGTCACATAGGGACCTCCAGGAATGGTCTTTCGGGAATAGTACCTCACAGAACAGATCGTACCGAGCCCTCAAGAAATCAGCTGGTAAACGAAATCCCAGAAAGCAAGTCTCTGAGACACACACCACACGACGACCCAAATTCATTGGATACAGTGCTCGTGAAATGAGCTGGTAATCCACCACAGTCTGAATACTGCTTTTGACATCCTTCCATGGAATCTGTTGTATCACGAGTGATAAAGGTCGTGCAACGGTAGCGAGTTTTTTTATACGCTCTTTTGCTGTAGGTAATACACGTGCGTTTTTAACAGAATCAGTTTTATTCCAGTACCGTACCAAAGTTGTTTAGTCCCTAACTCACATACCACACATCACACAGAAGTTTCCTCTTGAACCAAGATTTGTTCCTGTAAAAGAGTTTGGTAATCCTCTAACTCTTCCGTTGGAATTCGGTGTACTATTTTCACTTTGTAAGTAGAATGAGCGGCATCCAAAACCTTATGAATCTCGCGTGATTCATCAATGTCTGACCAATGGAACGCTTTTGAAATGAATCAATCCTCTTATACCATTCAGGTACCAGTGCTTCCAACATCGGTGACGTAAAGGATGCAATTCTTCTTTGCATTGGACTTGTATTTTGACAAACTCTCGGTAAATGCGTTCTCTCAGTTCCAGAGGGAAATTCTGAATGTACTCTTCTACACTAGGCATTCACAGCAATGTCTTTCTTTTGTCGGAGGTAATAAATGTACCTTTTGCACAGAACTGATCGTACTGCAGTGGAAATCCAAATTGTTTAGTCACTAACTCACACGCCATACGTTGCACAGACGTTTCCTCTTGAAACAAGATTAGTCCGTGTAAAACAACTTGGTAATCCTCTAACTCTTCCTCTGCAATTCGGTGTAGTATGGCTAGCCTGTAAGAAGTTGGATGAGTAGCAACCAAAGTCTTCTGGTCCTCGTCCAGATGAACGATGTCTGACCACTGGAACGCTTCACATCAAGCACTCCTCTTATAGCATTTGGGCACCAGTGGTTCAAACATTGGTGACGTAACGGATGCAGTTGTTCTTTGCGTTGGACTTGTATTATGACAAACTCTCGGTAAATGCGTTCTCTCAATTCCACAGGCAAACCACAAATGTTCTCTTCTAAAATATCCATCCAGAGATTACTGAGGTCGTCCCACTAAAGGTAGGCAGTGACAGTGCGGATACCACCGATCATGTTCCGGGTAAGCGGAATCTTTCAGCTCCCACTAGCGAAGTGACAAACCGCAACTGAAGAATTTGACTTTATCATCTGCCCAAGTAGATAAATCCGGCTCTGGCTAATTCTTCGGTAGGTCCTTCCAGATATTTAGGCCATTTTCCTCGGAAGGTTTGGAGTCGCACTACACTTGAGAATCACTGAACTTTAATGGTGTCTATTTAAAAGTAATCATCTTTCTCGCTTGGTGTTTGTAGTTACAATGAACTATCGGTCTTGGACGTTGTCCCTTTTTATACACTGACCAATATCGACGTGTCCGTACGGTAGAGTGAAGTGGTTTGGAAGCCGCACTCGCTTCAGGTACACGATTTGATACACTTTTTCCTAAGGTCGACTAACGATTTGGTGTGAGGCTAAACGTACAATCTTGTGAGGTTGGTAGGTGGTCACTTTAAAATCTTAATCCTTTCCAGATTTCAAGGCTTCGTTCAATACCCCAAAGTTCACCACTTGACTGGTGCGATAACTGAGAGTCAATCATTTCACTTTACATTCGATGTGAACTTCTTGCTGGTCCCGGTATTTGTAGCCGTAATTTTTAGGATCGCCACTAGCAAAACTTAGAATCTTGTCTTCGGAGTGCTCGTCCGTCCAGGCTCCTAAACGGTCTCCTTCGATGTCAGGGTGTCGGTGACCCAGGCGATCGATGTAGATGCAACTGCCCGTGTCAAAATACAGCACATGATCTCCTAACAGTTCTAATGCATCGTACAATTTTAAGCGAGCATGGACTGTCACGTAGGATGCAGTGATGACATTTCCAAATTAGACGGCTTCTACAAAGTCCAGTTCTTCTTCGTAATTGACTAGAACCAAGTCCACACGAAGGACGTCCACGTGTTTCATGTAATTCGTTTTGTCGTGAATCATCTGAAAGTAGCGAGAAGGATTGGACAAATACTCCGTCTCGGGTAAACATGGTCGTTATTCCATTTTGCCCCACAAGAAAATTAACATCACTTTGGCAAACAATCGCCTTCCTTCGTTTTTCTCCACGTGGTCTAAAGTGATGCCTTCCTGCTCCAAGTATTTCTCTTTGAATCTCTTTTAGTCTTCGGGAGTCTGGCACCAGAAGGATAGCCACTGGCTTCTTGTTTCAGTTTCATAAAGGCATCCACGTGGTCTGCGAAAATGCCTTTCTGAGTCTCGTCACCCTTGTGGTACTGTTCTGTTTTGGGAAAGTGCTGAATTTCGTACACTTCTAACAGTTGGTATACCAGGTCCAGAGCTTTAAACAAATCTACGCTGACCCACGTTCCTGTCAAGGCGCGTTCGTCCTGAGTGTGATGACAAGGTTGGTCTTGGTTGCATGTTTCGGCACAGGTGCGACACAAAGGAAACATTAGTTTTCCTTGGCAAATGTAAGGTAAAATTGGATGGTACAAGTCCGTGGGAGGCAAGACTTTACATTTAGTCAGTCCTTCATATTGTTAAATGTTGTCGAGGTCGATGTGTTTCGTCAGCAATTGTGGGTGCCCTGATGGAAAGTGACAATATTTGCACACGTAAGGATACAACGAACACACGTCCAAGTATTTGATTTCTCGTTTCTTCTAGTCGGCGTGGTAGAGCAAACAGGTGGCATTTGTCCTTCCTCCGTACAAACTGTCCCACGGGGTCAGAGGGTCCGCCAACTTGCAACTATCCACGATGCGTTTAAACTCCTGATCGGTTTTCAAACGAGGATCGTACTCGTGCTCCCACATTTCCACCACTTGGTATCCATGCTGTTCCAACTTCAGGCATCTCTGACAAGAGGCTTCGTACAAGTCTTCCATGGTGCCTTGTAAAAACTGATTTTTAGTGCCACGTTGAGGATAACAGATGGGACATTCGTGAAATAAGCAACCGTTAAACTCGTACACGATCTTGGGGTTTCTAAGTCTCAGCCATCCACCGAATACGATCCGACGGTCCTTTTGCCTCCTCCGTTGCGGCGTGTTGGATCCATTTATCTTCCTTGTCGCACAAGTAATGTAGGCTTCTTAGGGTTTTGACCAAGTATTAACATTAGACAAAGTTCGTCGTTTGAGGGCGGATGACAGCCAGGGTGTTTTCGGGCATGAATCGTTTGCGGTACACTAAGGAGCACGCTTTGGCAATGGTGCAGGCTCTTTTCAAAGGATCGATCCCTCCGTGCTCCATGAACAGTTCTCAAAATTTTCCACAGCAACGCCGTAAAATGTCCACGTTGGAACTACAATACTTTAACATTTCTTCCTGAAAATCGAAGGGGTCAGAGGCGTGAGTGTGGTACCAAGCGTAGAAAGCTTCTCGTGCGCATGTTGTCGGGGTCGTAGTAGTTATCATCAGGCAAATGGGGTAGAACTGCGTGTTGATTGGCTTTGGCTTTGAAAAAGTGCGGAAAATAGTCAGTCGTATCCCGAGAAATTGTGAGCCTTCACCGTGGCATACCTATGGCAATCTCCGTAACGTTCGATGTCCTCTTGGCTCCACATCTCGTCCATAGGGTCTAAGATCCATTGGTCAAAATCGGCCACCATGTTAGGTCCTCCAAAGGTTTTTCACGTCCTCCAGAAATCTTGCTACAGTGGGGGAAATGTCTAAAGATAGGCTCTTGGATGTACTTCTCTCACGCTCGCTGAGCTATGCAGAAATTAGGGATGTGGATGCCGGTCTCTTGCATGGATTCGAAATCGAAAAAGATGAAATTGCCTTTCTTCTTCTGGCCATTTTCCTCTTCCTCCTGTTGAGGTTAGCATTTTTTAATGTAGCATTCGTGTTCCAAGTCCACGATTTGGTGACAAATGGGACATCGTTTCTTTCCTGGTCATAAGTGTGCCTTGGCACTATTTGTACGTATGATTTGTCCACAAGCAGAACAGCATTACAGGAGTTGACAAGCACTTCTCTGCTGTGAACCTTGCGTCTTCAGATGTTGTTGGTAACAGGTTGGGCTGACAAAAGTGCGCTGACAAGCAGGGCAATGCACTCGTTCTTGTCCTTCGTCAAGACAGGGTTTAACAGGCCAAACATCCTGGACATTTCGATCCACAATACTTCTGTTGCTCTGGATTGTTATAGCCATAGTCACATTTCTCACAATAATATATGTATCCCAGGAATCCGGTGATACTGGTAATGGCATCAAAATGTTCATCGTGATGATAGACGTGAATGTATTCTCCGTCTTTGAAATTTTTGCCTCGAAACAACAGAGGTCCGCACACTTTTTGATGGTGTACTTTTAAGGTGTAGCGTGGAGCTAAGGCTTCTTCCAATTTTTGCATTTCAGGAATGCCACAGGGTGTGTCTTTGGACAGGCCAGCTTGTTGTAACAGGAGTTCTGCTTCTCTTCGTTGTTTAGCTCAGTTCGATTTTCGAATAGTTTGCCATGCTCTGTTCCATTATGTCGTGTCGTTCTTGTCGACATACGTTCATCCCACCACGATGGCACAGGCTAAACACATCTTGTCTTCAGTGTAGTTAATTTGGACGAGACTCGTTTTGGTGCTACGAAGGTCGTACATCAATAACACCTTTTTGCGTCCGGTCCCCTTGGGAAGAGACACGTGGGTCATGTACAGTGTTGCTTTTCCATCGGTGATGTGAAACTTGTCGTTGGATTGCTGTACGTGTTGAATCTTGTCGATGACTTTAGAAGGTGTCAATTCTGATTGCCCGCTAAACTCAATCCATACGGGGGACTTCAGACTGTCGTGATAAATGGAAAGACTCAAGCGATCGTCTTCTTTGGCTTCACTTTGCCGTTTCAGTGTGGTTAACAAAGAATCCCACACATCAGTGATGAACTATTCTGCTGTCTCCAACGGTACGTCGGACTTGAAATCTTTAAACTTCACCGTGCACTTGTAGGCCGTGGTTCTACATTTTCCAGAGGAACGTTTATCCGTCTCTCGAATGTGATAGTACTTCTCAGGCTTTACTGAGGGTGGACTTTGCTTTGGTGTAAACTCTCTTGGTCAGGATTCTGGTTCACTCGTGTCATCTTCAAAATCACTGGTATGGATCTAAGCCAAGACTTCAGCTACTGTGCGAGGCGATAGGTCACGTTTCTGCCTCTTACTTTCTTCTCCTTTCTTCACGAAATAATGCGATCGTTTCAACTAAGTGCAAAAATGTCAAATGACTACATTGTAAACGCCATGGTCTCTATATATCAATGTCAGGTCAGTGTCTTTCCTATATAAAGGGTCAGTATCTTCCCTCCAAGTATTCATTTCACTCTCAATCCTACCAGAAAGATGGAAGAGCCAACACAGATCGAACTTCTGATCAGAGCTTTGTGAGGTGTCATACAAAGGTTTTCTTCAGAGAAGCCGACGGATTACCCCCCCCCCCTTCGAGACAAAAGTCAAATTACTTGCTATATCTGTCAGAAGAAAGGGCATTGGTCTTCTGAATGTCCACAACGTCAAAGCAAGATTGGTATTAAAAGAGACAAAAGTCAAGATACCTGTTAACATTGTCAAGAGAAAGGATATTGGTCTTCCTATTGCCGTAAGAAACAACAGGAGCAGAAGGTAGAGAGGGGTTCCGAACAGGAAGAAGAAGAGGTACCCTCCCAAATGGAAGAACCCAGACACGTCCAGATAAAGAAGAAAAGAAGAGGAGAAGAAAGTGAGCCAGAAAATGAGGAAAAGCCTGTAACAGTGAAGAAATTTTAAAAAAAGAGAGAGTGAAAAGACAAAAAAGAAGTAGAAATAAACTTTTTAAAGTGCTGTGATGTGAACTGGGTTGTAAAATTTGTACCAGAATAGACCAGAAAGAAAACGTAAGTGTCTCTTGGTTTTGATTTTTTTAGAATAAGGACCTACACTCATGCACTCACACACGTACATCATAGGGAAAAGAGATTTTGAGTTTTAATTTGATTTTGGCAAATATGGAGTAGTCTCTTTTCGAGAAAAGTGGATGGCCCTGAAAAGG
>JAECUM010016944.1:0-57934 GCA_016617855.1 Megalonaias nervosa | reverse complement strand
CCCCTTCGAGACAAAAGTCAAATTACTTGCTATATCTGTCAGAAGAAAGGGCATTGGTCTTCTGAATGTCCACAACGTCAAAGCAAGACAAGCGTCAAAAGAGACAAAGGTCCAGATACCTGTTATCATTGTCAAGAGAAAGGACATTGGTCTTCAGACGGCCCTAAGTAACAACAAGAAGAAGAGGTACCCTCCAAAAAGGAAGTACCCAGATAGGTTCAGAAAGAGAAGAAAAGAAGACGAGAAGAAAGTGAGGAAGAAAAAGAGGATAAACCTTTGACAGTGAAGACATTCAAGAAAAGGAGAGAGAGAGAAAGTCAAAGAAGAAGAAAAATGAACTTTTTAAAGTGTTGTGTTGTGAATTGAATTGTGCATTTGTACCAGAGAATATACCAGAAAGAAAAACGTAAGTGTCTCTTGGTTTTGAGTTTTTAGAATAAGGACCTACACTCACGCACTCACACACGTCCATAATGGGGTAAAGAAAGGGATTTAGAGTTTTAGTTGATTTTGGCAAACATGGTATAGTCTCTTTTCGAAAGAGGTGGATGTCCTTGAAAAGGCCTTTGGGTGTGATTGTTTTTGTTTTTGTTTTTAAAAAAAACAAACTCAGAAACGGGAAGTAATGAGCTTTAACTGCCTTATCCCTTTGCCACAGTCAAGGCCTACTTCTAGACCTGCTACAGTCGATGATTTGGTAGAGATCACTAGGGTTGGTATCTCAGGCGTAGTAGATGTGTGGACACGGTTGGACTGTTTGGCTTGGGAAAGTCTTCTTCTGTTCGGTCGTATTAAGGAAGTCTGATACACTTGTTTCAGACTCATTAACTCTGCCAAAATGCCTAAGAGTACCGCCACCGTTTGACTTTTACCGTCCTTCTTCTCTTCTAGACCTTTTTTCTTCTGTTTCTTCTTCTTCCTGCAAAACTTTCTCCAATTCTTCTTTCTGTCTCTGTTTAAAATCCTCGACGTACGGTAAGGAAGGAGAAGGCGGCGAAGGTGCTGGTACGGGAACAAATTCTTGTGAAGAAGAGAGAAAATCCACTAAATCCCAATTAAAATCGTCCTCTTCTGGAAGTAGGATCTTGTTTGCTATGCCATCACTTCTCGTCGCCACGGCTGGTTCACCCCAATTCATCGTCTTCTTAGTTTCCGTCATGTTCTAACTCTGTCGCATTGATTCACTGCACACATACGCTAGCGCACCTATATAGGGAATGTGACGTCACAGGTAGCTCTCTTCAGATTGGAAGAGAGACTTCGCACTGTGACTGAATTTTGTAACGCATGTTAGGATTGGTGACAGAACTCAATCCGTTTCGATCCGCTCTTCCACTATAAATAGCCGCAGTTCACCTCATTCCCTTCACCTGTTCTCGTCACAAGATGTAGACTAACGTAGAATCGTCTATCCTCTTATTGTCGATGCTGTTCAACCCGGGCTATCCCATGTATGTCCAATCATCCTGGGCTATCCCCCAGATGACTGATACAGCCCTTTGGAAACAAAGAATCTGTGTGGAGAGGCAAGGCTCTATGAAGAGAGTTTTAATCTACGGCCCAGAGGTCAGACGAAGTTTGAGGAAGAGAAGATTCGTGCGATGCCCTCTATGTTAACTGAATGGTCATAACAAAAAAGGCCCTTTTCAAGGCCACTCCATTGCCTTGAAAAGATAACTATTCTCTTTTGCTATATTTGTATCTTTGTTTGTTTGTCTATGTCTGTCTCTATACATGTTTCTATGTCTATGTCTCTATTTGTCCCTATAGTAGCGTGTGTTCAAGTTAGTCCCCCTTGCCACACTGTTCTGCCTGATTGAGGTCAGCCACTTGCCACATTGCTGCCAGTGTTCCACCCGACTGAGATCAGCCACTTGCAACATTGTTGCCAGTGTCCAGTGTCCCTATACAGACCCAATATTTCATGTTAAAGTCCCCTTGTCCCTAGAGTGGCCCACAATGTTAAAAGTCCTATTGTCCCCAGAGTGGTTATGACCCAACTTAACACTAAAGTCCCATCGTCCCTACGGTGGTCCCTATCACTACTGACCGTCTTGCACTAAGGAAGTTGTTTCCCCACAGTGTAACACAGTTTATATAGTGCTAATTTCATTTGTGTTATTGGATTTCATTGAAAAGAATGTAACTGCCTTTTAGATTTCAGCACTAACGAAGTTGTTTACCCACAGTGTAACACAGTTTATATAGTGCTAATTTCATTTGTGTTATTGGATTTCATTGAAAAGATTGTAATTGCCTTTTAGATTTCAGCATTATTTGAAGCAAACTAAAATCTAAGGTTCAGTCAAAATGAGTGTTGATGCAAAACAAGACACCTAATTCTAGAAATATTCTGGTCACGAAACCTAAGTCAAAGCCCTTTAATGGAATACTATTCTTTACGTCAATGAAATTTAGTTTCGAGCTAATGGATCAATGGCAAAGACAATCCTAAAAAATCCACAATTTATATTTATTCAAATTAAAGTGTCATATTATCAAAACATTTAAACAATGAACTATAGCTTGAATTTCATGCTTCGAATATTTCCTGACTATAGATCTAGTTGCAATCGGTAAAAAGGACCCAATAAAATGGATATCGTAAGATCCATACACATTCGGCATCGAATCCATTTTTACATTTAAGACCAATCTCAGTAAACATCACGATAAAGCTAGAAAAGTTAATTGTAAAATTTAGTTTGTGTTCCACGTCTGATTTTTAAGTACACTTAGAAAATCCAGATGTTCCTGAAATGAAGTATTTTCAATACCAAGCAAATAACCGCCGTGAGATCTTCAAAACCGGATTATTTAGCCCATAATGAAGAATTGGAGAACTAAATCGTGAAGAACCAATTTGTTACAGACTATTTTCAGGTACGTATTTTCTGATTGATTGTAATACTAATAAACGTGTGATATATGTGTGTGTGTGTGTGTGTGTGTGTGTGTGTGTGTGTGTGTGTGTGTGTGTGTACTATGTACGATGTATCAGTGATATACCACGAGATGTACAAATTTTTCATTAAAATGAAACGAGACTTGAAAAATTTATACAACGAGTGGTATATCATTGATACAGAGTACATAATATAAATAAATTTTATTTATATCACATACAAATACATATATTTGCCTTTTTAACAGAGTTAGATTCACGAGAGGAAACTGTGCATTGACTGGGTGAATGAATTCACATCCTAGCCGAGTGTGTTCGTTACCAAATGTAGTTCTGTGTTTTTTTGCCTATCCACAATCAGCTTTTCATACTGATAAGTTTATTGTTATTATTTTTGAGTTTCGTTTTTTATTTACATTGATTAAATCAATATAAGTTACACTTATGATTTATACATGAAACATGGTTTTAATGAAGAAAGCAGAGCACTACGTCTACAGACACATTGATTCTTGAATACTGAACGCTCACTAATGCATTGACATACAGGCGCAAGGAGATTAATGTGGAATAGAATCTAAGTGAAACGACGAACCAACAAGAGGTAATTAAAATAGTTTAATATATTTAAAGTTGATCTAAGTCATTATTCTGCTTTAATTAACATTACTACCGACCATAAATTTGTTTCTCTCTGTCTCTGTCTCTGTCTCTCTCTCTCTCTCTCTCTCTCTCTCTCTCTTCCTTTGCTCGGTTCTACTTAATATTTGCCATCATTCTTCATTGGTCCAGAGACGTTGTGGTATTACATAAGCGAAAATCCTCTATTCTCGTCTTTTCATGGATTTTCGCCTTTATCTTGATACGATGATCAACAGAGAGAGAGAGAGAGAGAGAGAGAGAGAGAGAGAGAGAGAGAGAGAGAGAGAGAGAGAGAGAGAGAGAGAGAGAGAGAGAGAGAGAGAAACAGACAGACATACAGAGAGGGGGCGGCCTTTGGATATTTTCATATTTAATTAATAATAATCGATTTTTAGAACCTTATGATAGGTTTAACAAATAACAACATCAACAAAGCCTTAAATACATTACATATGTGTGCCACGTAAACAAGACATCAACCTTACTGTGTCGACAGGCAATTGTAACTTTGTATCATTGATTATATAAACACTTTATATAGGTCCCAAGGGAAGTGTAAACATACCTTTATGAAGAAAGATATTGTAGGTTACTTGGTATAATTTACGTTTCAGTTTTTTTTTTTATCCAGTCCAGTTTCTTTTTCTCACTCACTCCAGATTTCTGTATATGTTGTCCCTTGTGCATGAGAGGGGAGGGGAAAACGGAAAAAGAATGGATTGAGATTAAATTTTTGTACCAAATTTTTTGTACCATGTTTAATTCATTTGCTTTATACCAACACTTTAAAAACATATATATATATATACCAACCTTATATATATATATATATATATATATATATATATATATATATATATATATATATATATATATATATATATATATATATATATATATATATATAATGCAAGATTTACCGTCATTTCATGTCACAAATTAGTGTACGTTCATACAGTTCAAGCCAACCCACATAAGTTGGAATAAATTAAAACTGAGTTAGAAGATTTTCGACTGAGCACAAACGTTAGTTTGAAATATTTGTAAAAAATACAAATATCTCAGAACGATGCATAGTATTCAACTGATATGGAGCAATATACAAATTTATTCAAATCTAAAACTCGTCAGCCGAGACAGATGTATCATTTATGAAAACAAAGTCAGATTTAAAATAGCATACAGTGATTCAGTATATGACGTGGATGTCTTCGAATCAACAATAAGAATGGCAAAACTAGACACAAATCTAAAATCTTTGAAAAGGATTGAAGAAACGTTGTAAATTTTCTAAAACAAAGGTTTATATTGATGATAGAGAAGTTTGGGCTTGTTAAAAACTGCAAGATACAATTTATTAAGCGTAAAGTTTTCTTCGGATGTGATTATGCTGTTTTAAACGGTTTATGTGGAAAATGTTTCTGGACAAGGCAAGTAACAGTAATTAAGACAACTTAATCAGAATTATCTTAAGTCCAGTTGTTAAAATAAATATCAATCAATTGTGTGAATATAATTTAAGGGACAAACATACTATAAAAGACGTTGAATTAAAAGAATGGTTAACTGAACAGTATGGCTACTACACATTACACAAACAAGCGGGAAAAAGATTTCGCGTCAAAAGAATTTAATGGAAGTCAAGTGGATGGCCAGTAGATAGCAGTATTAAACACATAAAAACCGTATGTCTTAAAGGTAACGAGATTCTATAGTGTAACAGATGTACAAAATTAATTGCTTGGAGGATAATGGAATCTTGACCTGCTCGACAAAATTAATGTTAATCTCGAAGTCAGATTAAAAAGTACAGTGCCGGATTAAACCCTGTGGAGGCCCCTAGGCAGTCGAAATCTCGGGGCCCCCCTCGCAAATTATTTCCTAATACGTCAAGATCAAATCAAGCCCTAAAAGGCGTGGGGCCCATAGGCCGGTGCCTACTCTGCCTATTTGGTAATCCGGCACTGAAAAAGTACATAAAAATTCAGCCAGTTAATAAAATATATGATACACACGAAAATCGTGAAAAGACTACTACTATGTAGGGAATGTTCTCGGCATTGGATATTGTTTACATAATTGGTTTGTTGTTTACAGAATTGGTTTGTAGTTTAAGGTATTTAGACAAGTTATAAATGGCAGTGTTAAATGTTCCTCGTTTCTGTGTACAGATTAGTTCAATCATATGTTTCACATTGGGTTACTCATAGTGTTTTTCTGAGTGTGGATTTGGCTTGATACACCTATAATATTTTCGTTATTTTTTGAAGATCTGGAAACATCATTACAATTTAGGGAGACATTTGTATTGAGTTAAGACATAGTTTGCTGAGGATTTGGTTTTATTTTCATGAAATATTTGGGTTTACAAAAACTCATAGATAATTTACACGATAGCTGCAATAAATGGAATCAAAACATCAATCTTGATAGAACTAAAGCTATGGTCTTTAGAAAGGTGGTCAATTAAGACTAGACTAAGTATGGAAAGTAGCCAAGAATAAAATTGATGTGGTGGAAATTTTAATTACCTTGGTCTCGTTTTCTCTAGCAATAGAAATGTCCCTAAAGATCAACAAACACTGGCTGACAAAGCACTAAATTAAATCAAAGATGATTATTATAATTTGAACAAAATGTTACATAAATTATAATGAATATTTGAAACCTTTTGATATTTATGATGTTCCGGTGTTTAAATACGCATCAGAGCTATTGGGTTTTCAATAAACTGATTCCACTGAACGAAGGTTATAAAAATATTTATTAACTGAAAAAAATATTTATTTCTGACGTCGGTTTAGAAGGTTAACTTGGAAGATTTCCAATTAAATATTTAAGACTAGTCCGGTTAGTTAAATATTGGTTTAGAATTTAAAATTTTGCAATATTATATTGAGTACTCCATATAGGCAGTTATATATTGTATATATTTAATATTTTGTGCGCTTAACCTTTGTCCGTCATTGAATGTTAGCTACTTGTGGCGTTCCTGACTTTTATCAATTTTTATTGTTGTTTACTGATATTTGAGTTCAGTGTCTAGTATTATTTACAACCTTAGAATAATCTTGAGACAAACGTTTGACTCATATCTGGTCATTTTGTTGTGTATTCTGATTTTATATAAGGTTCAGGCAAACAATTTGTTTTCATTCCTCCATTAAGTTCAATCTGTGGAATTATGTACTGTTGCTTTTAGATATGATATAAGAGGAATCATTTATTTAAATTATTAATTGGAATTGCAAAGTGCTCAATGACATTTTTAACAAAAACCTACTCTGGGATTATTGTGAATTCATTCGAAGATATTCTTGATTATTTAATTTAGATACATTCACACAGTTGGCACATCAGCTCATTCATTCAAGACTACTGGTACATCAACACATTAAAGATTGGAATTCATTCAGAACAATATACTTTTGGACCTGTGATAGAACTTTTAGGATTATATGGGATTTAAGTCACAATACTGCAAGTTCTCTTACATTTGCATTGATAACTTTGAGAAATAAATTCATTTGTTGATTTTAATTTATTTGTTAGTTTACCTTCATTCTGTTACGTAGTTTAAGACCATAGAATCCTAACAATTGAGAATGACTCACATAATGGAATCAGTTGTATTATACTCCTAAAAGATACGTTAAACGTATTTGGTTTTCGGAAAGTCATCATGTTTCCTAATTCCGTAAATTACAAAAGTTTATTCAATTTTTAAATTATGAGTACATATACTTTTATATCAGACTGGAATAATGAATTAAAAGATTCAAACAAACTATCTCAACACAAAGATCTACAAACTGACTTCGGCCTCAAAGATAATTTCAACAGGCTGTGTAACCATTAACATCGATCAGCTTTGGAAAAATATCCGAGTGCCCTCCCATAGCAAAGCACTTACGTGGATTTGTATTTATTATATATCCCCTTTTTATTAAAAGATTCTTCTCAATTTGTTGAATTTACACTTTTAGAAAAATGAAATAGGCATTTGATATTTTATAAAGATATTGCACAACCCTCTGTGCAATTGTGTTGTCCGTCTGTCTGCACTGCACTGTAGATATGGTGATGTAGCCTTTAGCTTTCAATTTTAAAAAATGTTATATGGGGCATGTGAATGGATTTAAACTGCAGTCGTAGGCAAGTGGATCTTTTCCTTACGTCTCAAATGAAACATACTTTATGGACCAGTAGGTGACCATTTTTAACACACCCAACTTACTGAATACACTCTACTTCCAAGCAAATTTCTGGGCAAATTTCACAAACAGCAAATACATTCAGTTTTATACAGAAGGTTGTTTTATTTACAATACTTTCAAACTCTCCATTTTTATGTTTTCATTTAATACATGAAATTATTGATTAATTGAACTTACATAATTTAAGGATATATATTTAAGAAAACAAAGATTCTGTCATTTTGTAAGATGCGGACTAGATATTTAATATTCATTTGGATATATTTGACAAGAAAATTGTCAACAATATTGTGCTGTTGTCTTCTCTTTATTTTCTACTTGAACACTTGCAAGAATTTAAAGTAAAAGTAAGCATACACTTCCCTGAGTGTGCCCAGCTAATGTAAAATCTCTCAACAACATCTGACAAGATGTAATTCCTCTAAATTTGCATCACAGTCAAAACAACTACTGCTCTCTTGATATGTTTAAGTCTGTGTTGCAAATGTTTGCCGGTTTTATCATCAGATTTGCCAAATAAATTCGATTCTTCAGTAATATTAATAGATAAATTAAAAGTTCCATCACTTAAACTTGCTTCATAAAAATATATTTAGAGTAACTATTCCGCAGATCAGAGTTTTAAACGCAGAATCTGAAGTGGGTTTGATTAAGTTTTAAAATTTAGATGGTTTACTTTGTGGAATGTCTCCTCTTTGTGTATTGCCTTAGCTGGGAACGAGATCAACGGGTTTAGAAGTTTTTGTTTTTTGGTTTCTTAGACCATATAGTTTCAGGTCATTGAGCCCAGAATTCAGTACTTTGTGGCAATTAACAAGCTCATTTTAAATTTAGATGTTGTAGCCGTAGTTACTGTCTCTTAATTATCAAGTTATCTTGACATGACTTCCTCTTTCTTAATTTGTCTGGAATTTTGAAAATTTCAATAAAATAATTCAACGGCAAAGTACTTTCTCTCTCTCTCTCTCTCTCTCTCTCTCTCTCTCTCTCTCTCTCTCACACACACACACACACACACACACACACACACATGTTCGGTATCACTTTGGCCATCAGCCTCATCTGAGAACTCATTGTCAAACATTCTTTCAAAAACAGTGATGCCAACATCAACTAACTCTAATTTCTCGGCTCAGGATTCCGTGAAAAGCCCTAAACTTTTCATCGCTAATTAAGGTACTTTCTGGTATTCCTAGAGGAAAAATCAACTATTTTCACAAAATATGATTGGATTTCATAAAATTACACGTGTCTTGGCATTTTTGACTAATATAACATGTAAAGCAAATATCATTTCTGATATTTTATAAGTGCACCATTTTTGAATATTTAAAGTTGTAAAAGTAGTTCCAGTCTGGCTGTGCAATACCAAAGTATAGGTGTGTGATACAGAGTCACAGATTCAACATATGTATCAAACGCCAGACCAGCCATATATGATTAAATGGGTATGTAATAATAATGAAAATAACAAAGTAATCATGTGGTATATAGGTAGTCTCAACTTGTTTGTGACTTAATATTGAATTTATGAAGCTAGTTCAATAATTCCAGGTTTAGCGAGCGTTGATTCAAACAGCATCATTTTTTAACAATGGATCTCTGATGGAAATTCATGTGTGATGTCATATAGTTCAATTATTGAGGACAAATAGAGAAGTCGCGGTACCATATATAATTATTTTTATGAGACTGTTTGCAACGTTTCAACGAAAAGAGTGTCAATTTCACAATGGACACTTGCCACAGATGCATTATTGGACATAATAAGAAACAGTATTCCACTTGTTGTATATATGTCTGACGGGATGATTACTGGATGCAGAAATAGTACGAAATTGTTATGACCATACGGTGTTAAACTAAATAACAGAACAGAGCGAAACCAACAAGTTTTTTTTAAAATATAAACTTGAACAAATAATTTATTTCCCTGGAACATAAAGTGAAAATTTAAAAAGAACTTACAGTATTGTGAATTAAATCCCAAATAGTCCTAAAAGATCAACCACAGGTTCAAATGTATGAATGTCCATTGAATTCCAGTCTTATTCAAACTAAAATCAGATATTGAATGTGTTGATGTGCCGGTAGTCTTAAATATGTTAATGTGCCAATGGCCTGCATTATTCTGATGTGTTAACAGTCATTTGATGTATGACGATAATATAATCAAACAATGCAATTGGTCTGAATTCACTATAATTCCAAATGTTTCTGTCCAAGAATAATATTGAGTATTTTTTAGTTCCAGTGTATAATAATTTGAATACAGAAACCCATCCCCCCAACTCCACCCCACCCCCCAATGAAAAATTGAACACAACAATAAGACTGATTCGGCTTCAAGATGTTAAGACAGGAATAGGTAATTTTCAGATAAACAAGATTATATACCTCTCTACTTGACCTAGGTCGCAATAATCATTTTCTGAAAATACTCTCTTACTTAATGGAATTTTCCATTCTAGAAGATTATGAGGTCAGAATCAAGACTGTATCTTTTTACTCAAATAAAGGTAAACAAGTTTACATTCATAATTATAAGAATATTTAATCCAAACTCAAATAGGAATATTAACTATATATTATGATGTTTACAAAATGCATGTTTCTGGTCATGTACACAGTGAAATTAAATTTGGACAAGGCCAAGTACTAAATACAAATATATATAACATATAATCGTTTAGCCAACAAATAATACAAATTAAATGTACATAACAAAATCTGAAAGTGTTATACCAGTTACAGTTTGCATTCAAATGAGTCTAGTGGTTCCCAGACTGAATGCTTTTATGAGCGGATATTTGCATTATTTGATTGAAAGAATGTTGTGGTTGGATATTCTCTTCACAAAAGAGATGAATTCTTTGACTCCTATAGGTTGATATTTCAGCAACGCTTGTCCTGGGGTGGAGCGCAAGATGAACACCTTGTGGTAGCAGCAATGAAATTGGATTTATCTAAATTAAAATAATCTGCCCAGCTTTTCTCTGCATGGACTGACTATGGTAGTGTCGGAAAACGTGGTGAATTTTCTTGTTTTTCCCATTTTTTCGGTTCGCTAGACGAATGCCAAGCGGTTTTACTCATGTTCTAGTTTTAGTTCGACATTCGGAGAATTCCTTGTAATGCAAATTGGCCCTAATCAGACATAAGTAACCAATGTTTTGCGTTTTTTATTTTGTCCCGCTTTTAACAGTGTCCACTGGGCTATCGATTGAAAAGATGGCTTCCATATTGTTAACAGTTACAGTAAAATAAAGTGATTCAAGAAGACAAGGCAACAAAAATTCCCATGGTCGCAGTCAATCTGTAAAAAGAATACTACGCAAGGATTCCATGGACTTATTTGGACCAATCAGTTTAAGAGAAAGTTATATGTTAACGTGCTGACAAATAAAATAAAACAAACTGCAAACACTCTAAGTAAAGTGTAAATACTATGTGATAAACCAGGTCAATGTTCAAGAAAAATCTTTTTTGAGATTATTTTCTGCATAAATCATAACACTGCTATTCATTTCTCATATATATCGACAGTTACAGAACAGGCCTAGAGGTCTGCAATCTCTGGAAACAACGAAGGTTATCGCTTCTGCGTGAAATCTTTTCCCATATAATATACAACAGATATAAATATCACAGGTTCCATTGAAATGTTTATGTTCAACACTGCAGAAAAAAAAAATTGAATTTACATAAACTTCTGCCGGGAACTTGTTATGTTTTCCCTCAGGTATTTGGCGTTCTCCTTTCACCGGTGACTCGCCGGCATAGAGCTGTCGTTGATACTATGTGTCTCCAAGTAGTCCAAAATTTGACGACCATTATTAAAAGTCGATATCACACCAAACTTTCTTGATAATCAATCTGAGAATTATTTTGAAACAACATTGCATTCAGATTAAATGGGAGAATTTCTAATGGTACTGAACGTCTGGTGGAGATGGAGCGGCAACGGAAAAATCCGTTTGTAATTAGGTAAATATTGATCGAACTAGTACAATCCTTTCAAAGTTAACTTAGCGAGAAACCATCTAACGTACGTGGGACTCATTTATACCATTTTCTTTCGTAAAGCCCTTGATGTGAACAGACATCTTTAAAACCGACGTCCCTCTGCTCAATGGCGGCAGCTCGTTCCATGGGCAGCAGGCCAATGTAGCTGTCAGGCGGGCCCTATGCAACGTGGCTGATCTCACTCACTGTTCCTGAAAGAATTTCGTCATAATGAGACACATTGACTGCCAAGACTTGAACTCAAAAGGTACGCCGACGATAAAGAAGTGGAGTTAAAAACCTGTGTCAGTGATCAGATTGAGGATGCGAAAATGTATGCCTATGATATAAATGTGACTCGAAAACTACATCTTGATGCGATGATTGAGCGGTTGGATAAATTGATAAATGAAAAAACCCTTTGGATGTGGGTAAAAATCAAATTAGATACACAGCCGTCGCAGTCATGCGGCGTTAGGAGAGCGACCATCCCAGGTTGCCCATATTACGACGGAAATATCTGGTCAATATAAGTGACAACTGGTGGAACTTTATTTATAAAACCGTTATTAAAGCCTCTGACCCCAACTATGCCTTTTATATCAGACAGGTACAAACCTCATTAGGACCGTTTTGTCTCGTTAAGATTCGACGACTCAGTAAATATGCGCTTACACACTTTTACGACTCTATGGTCTTAAAAACAAGTAACAAAAAAGAGCGAAAACCAACAAGTTTTGTAAAATTCGAAAGATAAATTATTTCCGAAGAATACAGAGTGATAAGGTAAAAGAATTACGGTATTGCCAAATGAATCCCAAATAATCATAGAATTATTAACATAAGTCCTAATGAATAAAGTTCGGAATAAACTTTAGTGGTATTCCAAATAACTTCCAACGCTGACGGTGTTGATGTGTCAGTAGTGACCTGGAAAGTGGAGAGGTGCCAACAGTCATTTGTTGACACACCGTCAGATAATCCAAGGATTCCTTGCTTGAATTCACTATAATTCTTAGTTAATGTCTCTTTCCAAGAATATTATATAAAGCACTTTGTATTTCCAGAGAAGAATAATTTGAATTAAATAATTTCAGCCCCAATCAAACACTGAAAACAACAATGATTCTGCTTCAAGATATTACAGAACAAATAAATGATTATTCGAGTAAACAAGATTTTATACTCCTCAATCTCACATTGTTCACAATTAACTTTCTTTTATTTTAAATATTACCTAATGGAAAATTTCATTCTGGAAGATTCCAAATGTTTACAAGATAAAAATGTTACTAACATTATAGTATAAAATGTGGTAAACACAATGTCCTTGACTAAGACCACGATAAATATGTTTTCTTCTATTGATAATGATCCTAATATCAAACCCATACTCAACAGAGAAAATATTAGATATGTATTAGTTGTTTACAGAATCAAACAAAAATCCATGATTTTGGTCATGTACACAATGAACTTGATTTTGGACAAGATCATCTACAAGATACAATTTTACATATCCAACAGCATACAATAAATATAAAAACTAACAAACAATGCAAATTAAATATACATAGCAACACGTCCAACTAATATCAAGTCATAATCTAGTGCACTCATCCGGTTGTAACTCCTGAGGATAACCCAAATAACTCCCTCCTGAAAATGATCGGCGAATCGAAGCTTAGCTAAAGGTGGAGATCGAGCAACGACTCTGAAACCTGGTGTGAATAGTTGCATAATGTTGACACCATTACTTAACTAATCATCTTCTTAACTAACACCAACTAGAGGGCTATAAACGGAAGCCTGATGTGAGTAGTTACAGATCCTTATATCATTACCTATAACAAACTAGAGGGCTATAAACTGAAGCCTGATGTGAGTAGTTACAGGTCCTTATATCATTACCTATAACAACCTAGAGGGCTATAAACTGAAGCCTGATGTGAGTAGTTACAGATCCTTATATCATTACCTATAACAAACTAGAGGGCTATAAACTGAAGCCTGATGTGAGTAGTTACAGATCCTTATATCATTACCTATAACAAACTAGAGGGCTATAAACTGAAGCCTGATGTGAGTAGTTACAGATCCTTATATCATTACCTATAATCAACTGGAGGATTATAAACCGAAGCTTGATGTAAGTAGTTAGAGATCATTATCTGATTACCTATAACCAACTGGAGGGCAATAAACTGAAGCCTGGTTTGAGTAGTTAAAGCTCCTTTTTCATTGCCTATAACCAACTGGAGGACTATAAACTGAAGCCTGATGTGAGTAGTTAGGAATCCTTATCTCATTACCTATATGGAACTGGAGGGCTATAAACTGAAGCCTGGTGTGAGTAGTTACAGACCATTATCTCATTACCTATACCCAACTGGAGGACTGTAAACCGAAGCCTGGTATTAGTAGTTAGAGATCTTTATAGCATTGCCTATAACCAACTGGAGGGCTATAAACTGAAGAGTGGTGTGAGTAGTAAGAGCTCCTTATCTCATTACCTATAAACCAACTGGAGGGCTATAAACTGAAGCCTGGTGTGAGTAGTTAGAGATCGTTATCTCATTACCTATAACCAACTGGAGGACTATAAACCGAAGCCTGGTGTGAGTAGTTAGATATCATTATCTCATTACCCATATGGAACTGGATGGCTATAAACTGAAACACGGTGTGAATAGTTAGAGATCATTATCTCATTACCTATAACCAACTGGAGGACTGTAAACCGATGCCTGGTGTGAGTAGTTGGAGATCCTTATCTCATTACCTATATGTAACTGGAGGGCTATAAACTGAAGCCTGGTGTGAGCAGTAAGGAATCCTTATCTCATTACCTATAACAAGCTGGAGGGCTATAAACTGAAGCCTTGTGTGAGTAGTAAGGGATCCTTATCTCATTACCCATAACCAACTGGAGGGCTATTAACTAAAGTCTGATGTGAGTAGGTGCAGAGTATGGACAATTTTAGTTAATAGCCACTTATGGCATTCATTCAACCTATTTGGGAGCTAATCGGTGTGCCTAATTGCATAATGTGGACAACATCACTGAGCAACTCATTATTTAAATACCTATATAGCCAATGGGAAGGTTACAAACTGAAGCCTGACATGAGTAGTTCTTATCTAGTTGTGGGCTATAAAAAGCTTGATGTGAGCAGTTACAGCTCTCATCACCTATATCCGGCAGGAGGACTAAAAACTGTGGCCTGATGAGAGTAGTTACATATCTTTTTCTCACCCATGCGACAGAGAAATCTAGTTGTTTTGCTAACCTTACTTTTCTTATCTCAGTCTGGTTATCTCAGTCCGGTTGTCTCGGTCTAGTTGTCCACGCGCTAGGGACTACTTTTAAAAAATAAACCTTTGTTGTCTTCTGCTATGCCTGACGTAGTTGTTCTAAAATCAAACAACAACGACAACAACAACAACAACGACAACAACAACAACAAACAAACAAATATATAACAAAACAACATAGTAATTTAAGGACTCTCCATTTTTGAGAAAACACCATACAAAACATTTCGAGAGAGAGACAGACATGCACGTACACGATGTTGAGCTTTTTGGTATTAGATAGTTCGTTCCACACAGCATAATCAGTTTTATCCTATCTGCAAGCCTGACTCAGTACATTTTCAGGTCAGCGTCATTAAATGTAGCTAAAGCTACCTAACTATTTTTGAATACTTCGTGTAAAACAAATTATATACTATTAGCTACATTTAATGACGCTGACCTGAAAATTGACTGTGCTACAGACAGGATAAAATTCTCAATGCTGTGCGAAATGCACTATGACAGAAAACACTGATCTATGCACATAGCCTATAGACCTATACACTTCATATTCTTCCAACGCTGTTAACAACTACAGAAAACTTAGTAACAGCCAGAAATGTGTTATGTCAAACATGCTTTATTCTATTTTTGTTAAGCATCTTCATTGCGCCCCAGTTGAATCAAAAATATACCTAAAATATTTAATGACAAATAATGCACTTACCAGCCAGAAGGAATCATTTATCCGTCAACACATTAATCCGTAAGCAAATTTCACTGTAACACTTGCCATATTTTCAAGAGAGAAAAATAAATTTTCAACGAATCAGTGAACTTGAAAGTTTAGCACATGGTTATCAGCTGGGTCCATATTTGGAGGGTCTTTTATACATGGAGGTACTTTTACAATCAATATTAATTACAACACAAGTATGTCACAAACAGTTTCACCTCCTCTAAAGATAGTGATAGTGACACGGATCTCTAATTACCCGCGAATAACCCAAGCACGGACACTCATGCTACATGTATTTACACTACAACAGGGCTGTGGGCCGAGTACAGTTTCATTATGTACAATTTAATTTTCTAAATTGGAACTAATGAAAATGAAACATTTTCTTGTAATAAATATTAAGTATTTATTGTTAATTTTATATAACATCCATATATTAAATGTGATGATACCTAAAAACTATGCAACGTTTAATGTTGTTATTTTGTTTTGACTCACGCATAAAAACTGTGTACTTCGGATGACACGTCACGCCACAGTCCTCATTAACATATTTTTATTAATGCACCGCATGTAAACATTGGCGCGTGAACTATACTGAACAAGTAACGGTATTCTTTCTTACTTTAAAGGATAATATTGGGTGAGAAAAAGAATCTACGTTGGGATTTGGACCAAGACAAGGAAATCCCAGTCGCGGGGTTACTTTATATGTCTCCCCACTCGTCAAGCCTCGTGGGGAGACAAATAATGTAACCCCTTGACTGGGATTTCCTTGTCTCGGTCCAAACCCCAACGTAGATTCTATATATCTCCATGCCCACAAGGAACTGGAGAGATAAAAACAGAATTTTGATGTGAGTAGTTGCATAAAGTAGACAACCCTAATTAGCAGCACCTTTCCTCATTGCCTCTACGCATTTTCAGAGCTATAAAGCTACACAGAGACAGAGACACAGACAGACAGACAGACAGACAGACATGCATAGAGAGAAAATTTAAACGATGTGCTGCTCCTTCCAGTACTTATAATTTACTTTTAAATACTTTTGTTCTCAATGCTGGTCTACCAGCAGAAATATAACTGCAAAAAAGAAATCTTTCATCGAAAGGTAATAAAACCTTTAACTAGAACGCATGATATATCAAAGCTTCTTAAAATATGAGATTGCAAAAAAGATATTTGAATATTTGAATCTGTGAATTTTGTATACATGATTATACCATCTGACAATATCTCCAATGATTATACCATCTGACAATATCTCCAATGATTATACCATCTGACAATATCTCCATTGATTATACCATCTGACAATATCTCCAATGATTATACCATCTGACAATATCTCCAATGATTATACCATCTGACAATATCTCCAATGATTTATTCTCCACTGCAGAAAATTTATGCAATTGGTTTAGCGCTTAAATAAAACCACCTCGGACTCGGTTTTAAAACGCTACAGATATACATGAATTAAGACAGTTAAAATATGGACCTTTAATTTAAAATGTGCTTTTTAGAAAGGCTATACATTCAAACAGAAATTTTACTCAGCTTTCAAATGATACCAGGCATAACTTAATTGCATAATATAGAAAATGCACAGAATAGAGAAAATTGATATATATGCTGATTATTGTAAAGATAGCATGACTTTAACCGCTGTCCTAAATTTTGAAATGAGCTATTTCAGATGGTCTATTTCCATACAAATACAAATATTTAGCTTCTAAATGCCAACAAATATGAATTGACCAAATGGATGACTTGACCAAGTGGATCATGACTTGACCAAGTGGATAATGACTTGACCAATAGAACATGAAGAAATGTGTAAAGTATTATTTAACAGTTGCAACAATAAAGCGCTTCGAGATATTTCAACGACAGAATTGTATACTCCTGTTTAGCCCATATATGCTGACCATTAGCCCATATATACTGGCCTTTACCCCATATATTCCGACCTATATTTTAATTGAAACTTTCCTTTATTTTGCATAAGATACAATGACTTTATGTAGCTTTCAAATTTGAAACCCAGTGTGGCGTAATTTAACACAGCATGAAGATAAGGATCCAAAAGAGCAATTATTGTGTATTGAACAGTTGCAGCATAAAAGCGGCTCAAGTTATTGCAAAGATGCGATTTTGTGCTCATATTTAGTGTCTAGATGCCACTCTTAAAATTAAATTAAGTCTTGCCAAATGCTATGCAATCCGCAGAAAAGTTATCGCTGAAATGAGTTCATATAGGACTTGATTAACGTAGAATTAACATGAAACAAATAGAGAATTTTTTATATTTTCGGCCCCAGACATATTACGCTGCCAAGAAAGGAGTGCCCGAGATTTACCATTTACAAAATGAAAGTGCACTTCAATTATCTATAAAATTAATTATTTAAATAACTCGTTATGAGAACTTTAAAAATAACAAGTAAGTGCAGATTAGCTATATCTCTTTCATATCCACGTGTCAGGCGCCGTTCGCAAATACAACGAGTGTCAAAATGAAAGAAAGAAAGGAAATAATGGAGAGAACGGGTAACATGGTATACATATTTAAATATTATCAGTCATGTAATGAGAAAATAAAAATGCAAACTTAGTAACTATTTTCATGACTAGATCTCTAAATGTGTGAAATGTTTAGTATCTATCTATCTATCTATCTATCTATCTATCTATCTATCTATCTATCTATCTATCTATCTAATTCTAAGACAATTATTCTGCATCGCATTTGTGAGTAGTTGTAAAATGCAGATTCTAAAGCAGTTTCTCAGGTTTGGGGCTATTTCACGGTGCTGGTCGTTTTTGAAGGCTATAAAACAAAACAAAAATGACGTGTGTAATGTCTTTAAATCATAACATTATTAGTGTTTAGAGCATCTGAATTCAGTATGCTTTTATGATGGTATTGTTGTGGTTTAAAGTTTTGTGGATGAATAAATATTTGGATGTGCGCTTGATGGTATTGTTGCGTTATTGAATATACGTTTTCGATGTGAACTTGGTGGTATCTTAGCATTTTAGAGGTTGACAGTGATCATACTTTTGGAACATTCGTTCTTAAAACATAGAGTATTCGTACTTATAGAATAAATCTTCTTTAATGGTTTCATCAGAAAAAAAACTATGGTTAGCATTTTATTTGATTGTGTTAATAAACGTAAGCATTGATTCCCTTCTCCCTGAAAAAGAAAATTATTTTTATTTTTGTGCCCAACGGTGACGGACTTGTTTTCCTTATCATGTAAAATCCCATTCAGTTCTTTTCTCTCTTTTTGCAGTCCATTTCATGCTTCATCTCAGTTTATTTGAACTGATGATTATTTACACACCGAATGGTTCAATTTTTTTTTCAACAACTTTCCTTGATACTGCCTTAGTCTTATTAATTTGGTCCTTCTTAATGAGAATGGTGTAATACAATGGCATTCTTACTTAATGAGAATGGTGTGATACATTTGCAGCCCAAGTCCAACAAATTCGTTTATTAATTTTCAATTTCACTCGTCCTTACATTTTCCTAATACTTTTTTATTTGCATGGATGGTCAGCAGGATAATCACTTTTATCATAATATAAGCTATTTTTCTTGTCATCGTAAATATTTTCGTTTTAGATTCCATCAGCATGCTTTATGTGTCTGTGTATAACAAATTCATATTCGTAACATATTCCTTTGGAAGATAATTATAATAAACGTCATACACTAAGAACTTATATCCAGCGCAGATTGTTCGGTATGAATAGGTTTAGCATTAATTCTGACTTTACATAATGAATTGCTGCCAAATCTTCTTCAAATCTTTTATTTTACGCATATCATGGACCTGCTACCAGTCTTCTGATTTTCTTTGTTTCTGTAGCCCTGGCTAATAAAACGTTAACCCTTTTTCTCAAGTTCTCCTTGGTTTGTGAAATGCAGTGTCGTTCATCAATTTTAATAACTCTTTACAAATTCGTTTTTAGACTGGTTCTCGGTGCAGTGTAAAACTGGATGTATTTATCATCCATTTTGACTGGTTAAACTACAAATCCGTATGGACTTTCGCTAGTCTCATGCCCAGATCTAGACGTAATTTTCGACTGGATTTTGTGGACTACGCCTCTTTCTTACCCATTAATCGAGAATCGGGCTTACACAATTAATACATATGCTCTCTAACTCAAAGACTCACGCTAGCTGGTATTCACTCACACATTTTTCTCTACCTGAATCGGAAGCCCATGAAAATAGCTGTGATTGTCATATAATTCATCGGATCGACTTCCAAAATATATCATATCTCTAAATCTTCATCAATATTATTTTTATTACCATTAATCCAGTTCAACCCAGACGTTGGAAGTGATTGCATCATGGATTATCCGCTTTAAATGTTAATATCAAGATATATTATCCAGTTATTTTGTTTGTCAGTATCATAACCACTAACTATTGCACAGTTAACTTTGCTACTTCCTTGATGAAATAGTTATTCCACCTCTTATTCATTTCTCGATGAATAAATGCATATTAATAACGGTTAATAGCCCCAGTTCATTTTTGAAATGATATCCGGGTTCATTCCCGAGCTTGACATATATTGTGCATGATCTAAGCCACATTGATTGATTGATACTCCTCTACAAGTTTCAAAAAGATCCGCCAACAGGATCACATTTTATCTGAGACAGATATCACGATAGTCGCCGAAATTTTTAATTTTTCATTGGTTTGTTGCCTGGGTTTTGGGCACACGTTTGATCCGTTGTACTTGATATGTCTAACGTCGAGTAAAACGCTTCTAGGGCAGTAATTTATCATTGTCCAATACGTTAAAAACCAGTAATATATTCACATGAGCATATCCCTTTCGAAGTTAACAAAACTGACTCGGTAAATGCTTTTGTTATTTTCAGATCTCTTATCGCAGATTCGCAGCTAATGTTTCTAAGCTACTGTTGTGGAAATGCATGGAATTTATGAATTTAAGATGACCTATGCTATAATACACGGGTTTTTTTATATTTTATTTGAGATTGTTAAGGTGAGGATTTTATGTTGCAAATTGCAATGTGATTGGTCAACTTCTCTATAACTGCCATTACAATGGCATTGATCTCTTATCATCATCTTGTTCTTTGCTGCTAGATGTGAAAGGAAGTTGCATTTTTAAAATCACTTTCATCATTTTCAGAAATTGTCATTGGCAGCGGCCTTTAGAATGCCTTTCTTATTTCCTTGATTTCATAATCCAGATCAATAAGAAATTTTTCAACATTTTTTTTCCCACTTTACAATACTCATGACCTTTCTCTCCCACCACAACACAATATATGCGTATCAGCGTGGAGGTTGTTTGGTTACTTGTTCTATGAATAAAACCTTTTGACGCAATGTTGCACAATCAGTATAGATAATAAATGATAACTTAATTTGATTATCATATTTGTTGTTTGTTTTGTTTTTTTAACAACTCGCTGGCGCTTTTCCAAATCAAATTCTATGTTGCTAAAAATGAGAAGAAATCTACATAAAATACATTTTCGCTCATTCATGCTGATGCTATGTACCAACCGGGAAATTTGTTATTTTTTTAATCATCTTCTGATAATAATAAAAGATCAATAATACTCACTCTTTTGTTATTGCTACTCCTTCTTAATGGGTGTATTCCTTCATCCCACCCATAAATATTGATAGATACTTTGGCATTCAGTTTTTCAATTTTTTTTTACTAATACTTTTTGCTGAAGCTGGAAAGTGGACATCACCAAAATTTAATTGTTATCATAATTATCGTATATGGATATGCACTCTGCGTTACAGTCAACTGTAAATTGTTACGTATATGTAATTTAATTACTTGTGTGTTAGTTTTAAACTTTTTATTTTTAATTTTTATTTTATTATATGTTATTGTAATGATAACTTTATTCACTGGATTTGATTTTTATTCGGAAAATTCAGTTTTCTTTTTAGCCTGATTTAAAACGCAGTAGTGTTGCCATATTGTATTTTTAGCTGACCTAGTTCCTGACCTTGATTCAGAATTTGTAAACACAGAGTGAAAATCATTGGTCATAATCAAGGTCATACTTGGCTTGCGTGTCAACTCTATTGTAAACAGTTTTTTCTTTTATTTTTAAATCTCATAGTAAGATTCGTTCAGTACAATTCAACCCGTATAGCCTACGTGCTAATTGACATATTTTTTACTGTGTTGTTCGAACTAAGAGATCACGTGACCCATCACGGGGTCGAAATCTGCGTTTAACTTAAGGGTTAAAACAGATGTTTTGTAGTGGATTTAGTCAGTTGTAATTTTCACCTTTAGAGCTCAAGGTGTTTTTAATGTTGATGCCAGTTTGATTTAAAATTCTTCTATTTTTTGGATTTAATAATTTATATTCCCTGGAAAATACCAGTGTTCATAAAAATTCTTGGACAAAGACATTTATTGGAAATTATTCGGAATTCTAAAGCCGGAATATTATTCTTGATTCATAAAATTCAACAAGGAACTGTTGACACGACAACACTAAACCGGATATAGAAGACGTCATCGCCTTCCATCTTGGAACTTCATCGGGATTCGAACTTTGATTCATTTAGAACTTTTTAGTGATAGGACTTATATTTTTAAATTCTAGGATTAGTTTTTGGATTAGATTCACAAACCGTAAGTCCTTTTTAATATTTTTACCTTGTTTTCTAGGGAAATAAATTATTGTGTTAAATTTGCAAAGCTTGTTGGCTTCACTCTTTTCTTTGTTACTTTTGTACGAGCCTACACGTAACAAAGTAAAGATCAGAAATTATCCCATTAAAATATTTGCTATCATTATTCTTGATTTTAATGCACCTTTTTCTGTCATTCTCCTAGTAAAATGATGCAACTTTTTTCCAGAACATGATTAGTATTGTGAGATGCAAACATAAATAACGCGAAATTATTGGATTTTGCAACCGTTCCAAATGCTTACACTCATCCGATTGGTGCTTTATTTCGTCAAAGGCATGTAGGATCATGTCATTCGCATCAGTTAGATTCAGCAAATGTGCCGCTTTACTGGCAAAAAAAAGCATCAATTACCTCTGCTACTTCTGCCTCGCCCACACCTTTTACCATTTGTGCTCGCGTATTTTAGTGGAAATACTGTATTGTATTTCATTTTCACAATTTGTATAATTTTATCTTTCATAAGTTATTTGTATAATTTGTATCTCCTCTTACTGGGGCCTGGTAATCTTTTAACAAATGTTTCTTTTTCAAAGTAAATCTTTGCTGAACGTCGTCAGTGCTCTTGCAGATGTCACAGGGTTTATTGGAGGTGACATAGTTTTATTGGAGAAGGCATGGTTTCCATATGTGATATGGATGGAGATGGAACTGCTAGTCTTAGCGTTAGAATGGGCTTAAGACGGCACTGTTTTTCTCTGAGACGGAACGGGCTTTATTGTATTATTTTGGTATGATTGTTATGTATATCTAACTTTTTTGTAACTCCTGGTACATGAATTTTATCTAATATTTGTAATTTTTGTTCATGGCTGTAAATTATACAGATTATTTTAGTTAGTCAATTTCAACTCTTGGACCACATTACAATCAACTGTACTACTAGACAATGAAATAAGAAGAGTAATTAGGTGCCTCAAATTAAATTTTAAAACAATCTTCAGTCTTGATGCTTGTTCCATCATACAGTAGGATGCGTATCTGGTTAGGTTTCCCATCGATTCACGGCAAGTAATCAACTTGATATTTCGTGGTATTATTTTAGCACAATCTGTGTCTTTCGTTAGTCTCTGTGTAGACATCCTCTAATGCAGTAATTTAAAGCCACTGTTTTGGGGCAAGAATAATGCAGACAGCTTTAAGTTTTGTTGTTAATTTTTTTTGGGGGGGTGTTTGTGATTTTTTTTTTTTTCTTATAAAGTATTTATGTATGTGAGTGAGTGAGTGATATGATCCTCCACCTGTTATGGTGCTTTGGTTATCGTTATCTAAGTGATGATCGACCACTGTGTTATTGTCCGGATTGAGCAAACAATAAAATAAAATAAGAAATTAATGGATGGAATAGCTGATATCTCAGCAAGATATAGAATAGAACAACACGTTCCCCCATATATCAAATACAACAATTTAATCAATTAAGCAACAATATGAAATTAAACATTATATTTAAATTATAAACTCTCTTAGAAATAGAATTACAAAATTGATTCGAAGTGTAATTACCCGCCCTGTTATGACGAAAAAAATAAATTCCATCATAGAATCGAGTAAATGATCGAACTCAAATTGCCGGCATGTCAGTATAACCTGGTTGCTACCAGTCCTTTCCAAAATCACTCTTGCTGACAGGTCAGCGTTGCCGTATTTCAGTTTCTCTCTCTCTCTCTCTCTCTCTCTCTCTCTCTCTCTCTCTCTCTCTCTCTCTCTCTCTCTCTCTCTCTCTCTCTCTCTCTCTCTCTCCGTTCCATGGACAATTTATTTAATGAGACGAATTACTATTAATTTCCTCGGAGTCCCCGAGACATCCCTTTCGGCAGAAAACTTGGACTGATGAATTTCGCTATGAAAATTACTTCAAACATTGAATTTCGTCTAGGAATAAAACCTCCTCGTTTACTTTAACCAATCAGTGTTAACTTTCTCTAACAGCCCAAAATTTCCCACTCCCATCTAAGTTAGAATAATTCTCCTTATTCCGCCTATATTAATAACTAGTCTGGAAAATTCCATTTTATGACGCTTATTTCAAATGGCCCCAAATTTCTATCTGGATTGTCTCTTCTGTGTCATTTCCTCAACTTGACCGTATTTTAACATATCTGCCGGACCGTTTTCTTAGTGAGTTTTTCTTAATAAAATGAAATTTTGTCCCAAAAAGAGCATATCTCATCTTTCGCAAGCAGCAATATATTACAAGCCTAGCCTTTACATCAATCTCAACGGTTACCTGTCACGCTGACCACGACAAAATTTGACGCGACAGAACAGCTTCAGAATTTTGCACCATTACACTGTGTGACTGTGTTAGCCGATTTGTACGTGCTATCTGATTTCATCAAAAACATTTTTAATGCCTGCATGATGTTTGCAAAGTTCAGCAAGCCAAAGATTTTTAAATATTTACCATTTTAAGAGCTTATCCTATAGCCTAATTTGAACAATATTTAAATATTATGCCACTGGTAGGCAATTATATGTCTAGTGAATGTATTACTATTTATAGTAAACATGTTTGCCTCTAACGATCATTGGCCTAATGGTATGCTGCTGTTTTGCACAGAAATTATATCGTCTTCGAATTAACTTAGTTAATTGTACTTTCCTAAGCATTCTCAATATCATGACATGCAAACTAAAGGAGACGGATTAGTTCATTTTAATATCGAAAACTGAAATTAACACCATCGAAACTTAACACATTGTGAACAAGGAAGTGTGTATGCGGGTATTAATTCCTGATATTGGTTTATCCCGTATACACGTGTATTAGACTCTTGCTTCTATTGGCTTATTCTGTATACACGTTTATTAGAATCTTACTGCTGTTGGTTTGTCCTGTATACTCGTGTATTAGACTCTTATCACAGAAACGGCGTTTTATCTGGGCTTTGAGTTATTTTAATATATATGCAATATCACATAAAAAATGAATAGCATATGCATATCAATACTAAATGCACGTGATGTAACATTAGTCACATTACTTGAGAGTCATGCAGATTATTCACATTAGTCTAGTCAATAAAACGGAATGAACAGAAATATTTTCCTGTGAATTAACCGAAAACACCGAATAAAAATAAAACTATCAAAACATCTTTTTAGTTCCAATATTAATTCATACATATGTTGGCTTTTTTTTTTCAATATCAAAATATGCTTGACAATTATCCTTTGTATTACATGTATTTTGTGTGTGTATATGTGTGTGTGTGTGTGTGTGTGTGAAGGTGTATATATATATATATATATATATATATATATATATATATATATATATATATATATATATATATATATATATATATATATATATATATATATATATATATATATATATATATTCCTGGTACATAAGCCCGTTGGCCCTGAAATATAAATATACTACATTTTTTTTTTTTTCGTGCTTAAAAATTTTTATTTATTCAATGACCTTTTCTTCACCATAATATTGGCAATATAGTTTACTTCTTCTTCACCAAACTATTGGCAATATATTTAATTAACACGAAAGATTATGTGATTTTTGAATAAAGAATGATTTTGTTTCTGACCACTCCATTGGCCTAGGTTGTTAGAGCGTCAGCCTCCGATGCGGGATTTGGCGGGTTTGACCCTCGTCTGAGTCATACCAAAGACATAAAAATGGTACTAGCAGCTGTCTCGCTTGGCGCTCAGTATTAAGAGGTTAGTGCTGGGACTGGTCGGCCTGGTATCGGGATAAGGTGACTGGGTGGGATATGATGCCACATGTCTGCGGCATGCTGCTCCAGTCTAGACATCACTATAAACTGCCACACTGCAGACATCGTAGCGATGTGACTCAAATTGTTAAAGCGACGTTAAAAAACCAAAACATACACATTTGTTTCTATAACATAGATGTGGTGTTGAGAAGATTAAAAAGAATCATCTCTCTCAGGCCGAAAAGTGAACGCACATTAATCTACTGACGGTGAATGTAGATATTGTTGTATGCGAATTAACTCCGGGGGCACTCGGAAAGAAACGAACATGAAAGATACGCAGCACATGCAGCCTTGAGAAGACTGAGTTGCCTATTGACCTGAAGTGCACTCCTTCTATGTTATCTTCCATACGAGTTGAGGAAATGATCATGGTGATTTTCTCATGCACATCTGGTTTAATGCCCATCGCACTACTCCTCGTAATGGTCTATATGTATCTATTAGGGTTTCACGGCAGGTAAGCACAATACTGGCTATATGGTGTCGAATTAAAAAAATATTCTTAAAATGTAAATATATTGAATTGCACTTAAAACTTAAGTCTTCTTTTGTTAAGTTAATTGAACTTGTTAATGTTTCTAATTACAAGTAAAGCGATAATATCGTTTGCGTTTACGGATACACGTGTCGGTTGTTGATTTCTCTCTAAATATGAACTGGGCAAACAAACACGTACCAACATTTATATTCGGCAAAAGTAGATACAAAAATTATTCTTCATTTGTCATTCCTTTTAAGTACCTGTACTCTGTTCAGATGATTAACACAAATCCCGTACCTTGTAGTGATGCATGTAAATATAAGTCGTGTTCAGTTTAGTTTTCTGTGGCAAAAATTGATACCAAACGAAACCAGGCACTTTACGTATGTCCTGTCAATGTATCATATGTATTTCTTATTCATTGATATGAGGTACTTTTCCTCAAAGAGATATCTTGCTGTCACATCGAATTATGCTCTGTTAGAGCAAAAGTAATATTTTGATTAATTTGGGGATCGAATTGATCGATAATATTATTCCCTTGGTATTATGTGAAACCTTCGCATTTTCAAAAAATACATTGCAACCAAAGACTATTCTATTTTAAATTCAGTTCGCACAACCCTGAATAAAAAGGGTAAAACTATTTTTGCTTTTTCTTTACATGTTTTTCATCTTCGCATAAAATCTAGAACATCGAACACGATTAACGTATAACACAGCCGTCGTGAGACCTAGAGTGGGCGATGGTGGGCGGTCTACAAGCGATTGTATTAGCTGAATCATAAGATTTATACATCGATGACAAAATCTCGATGTCTTCTTGTCAAACTCGCTTATGGTCGATTGCTTTACGCGACAGCTGGAGAGTTTGCCAGCTAATTATCTCAGCTCAGCCCACGTGTGCCAAGTATGTTTCTGCCGACATGAAACCCCCTGGATGTTACCAAAGGACCGATCTGACTTCCCGCATGCTGTCAGATAAGACGCACGAGCTGCTATGGTTCAGTGGTTAGTGTGCCGGACTTGTGACCGAAAGGATGAGAGTTCAAATCCTACCATTTTGATAATTCTGTATCGGCTGATGTGGTGCTTCCTTGAACAAGATACTTTATTCCAATTGCCTCAGCACTAAGCAGCCTACTTGCGTTGTTATGCCGTAAAACACCCAAATCAACCCTCTAAAACGTTCATTTATGTTTCCTTCTTCCTGCTGAAAATCGCTATGTTCCTAAACATGGTAATGCACATACTGTACTCTGTGTACCGACTGGTATTATTACGATGTTTCGATCAGAAATATTTAATCGCATTGGAAAGTAAATTATTTGTCAAACAGAATTGGCGTTAGGCTCTAAATAAAATTAATTTTTGTTTCGAACAACCTCGGATCAATAAAGTTCTGCCAATGCTATAATTTTCTAGGATCAGTTACCATCTACTGAGTGACGTTATACTCTGAGTTTCAGTATTATATGTAACATGCTCGAGAATTATTGTCAATGTAAATTATTATACTTCATTGCTTTCAATAATATGTTGGGTTTTGCTACAAAGTTGACGCATTAAGGTTGCTATAACGACAATCGAATTGAATGCATATAAATAGAATTGCTTGAAGAGTTTTTTCCCTGTAATATGAAGATAGGAAACGGAAGTAACTTGCCTAGGATAGACTAACAGACACTTGTTTGTGTAACAAGGTTTTCGTGAAATTCAGTGCCAATATATTTGAATTAGTAAATATGGAAATAATTATCGTCTCCATAAACGAGAGAGAGAGAGAGAGAGAGAGAGAGAGAGAGAGAGAGAGAGAGAGAGAGAGAGAGAGAGAGAGAGAGATGAAATATTTTACATTTTAAAAAATAATGATTTCGTTGATGTAATATTATAAATTATATGCATCATAATAACAATTTTATATGTATAACAGGATCAAAAAGATACACGATTCTATAATGAAAACTGAATCAGTGAAATAATAATGTAGAGATAAACAGACATACACACAATTATATATTTATAAAAGATATGCAAGATGTCAATTCTTTTATTAAAATTTTATATAATTTTATATAGTTCTTTGGTATTAAGGCCACTAGGATACAAAGTATCTAACTTACTAATCTAGTAACTTTTTTTAATAAGTATATTCATCTCTCAGTAGTTATATGGGGTGATATAGCGACAATGGGAAAATACATTACAGACCCCCCTGGGCCTGTATAGCGACAAGATTTATAGCGACAAATGCACACCCTGGGCCTGTATAGTGACAATGGAAATTTTGTATAGGGACAATAGGAATGGAACAGGTAGGGTGACGTCACGGTACTAGACACTTGCAACAATGTAGCAAATACCGTGACGTCATGCCACCTGTTTCATTTCTTTACAAAGTTTTATGTATTTGCGTTCGTGTCAGTGGATAGTATAGTATGTTTTATGCATTCGCGTCCGTTTCCATAGATTGATGAACATCAATCTATCCTACCCAAATTATACAACCGACTAAAAAAAATTTAGGTAAGAGAATAATATTTTTGGGAGTTAAACATAAATTATACAACCGAATAATTTATTTTTTAGGCAAGAAAGAATAAATATCTTTTCGAGGCATATGAAGTGGCCCTGAAAAGGGCCGTTGTTTGTTATGTTAACACCATTCCGTTAACATAGAGGACATTGCATAGGTCTTCTTCTCTTCCTCAAACTTTGTCTAACCTCTGGTCCGTAGATGAGAGTCCGCTTCAGACAGCCTTGTCTCTCCACATAGGTCCTTCTTTTCCAAACAGTCGTATCGGTAATCCGGATGATGGTCCATGATGATTTAACGTACATGGGTAAGTCCGTACGGAAAAACAACGACGATACGAAAGTAGAGGATTCAACGTTGGTCCACATCTTTGTGACGAGAACAGGTGAAGGGAATGAAGTGAACCGCGTTTATTTATAGTGGAAGACTGGATTGAAACGGATTGAAATTATTCACCAATCCCAAAACGCGTTACAAAATTCAGTCACTTCACGGAGTCTGTCTTCCAATTCGAGAGCTATCTGTGACGTCACATTCCCTATATAGGTGCGCTAGCGTCTGTGTGCAGTGAATCGATACGATATTGTTTTGTGAAACATGACTGAAACTAAGAAGACGATGAATTGGGGTGCACCGTCTGTGGAGACGAGAAGCGATGGCATAGCGGTGGATACCAAAGTTAACACAGCGCTACTTTCTGAAGAGGTCGATTTTAATTGGGATTTAGTAGATTTTCTCTCTTCGCAAGAATTTGTTCCGGTACCAGTGCCTTCGCCACCTTCTCCTTCTTTACCACAGGTCGCGAATTTTAAACAGAGACAGAAAGAAGAATTGGAGAAATTTTTACAACAGCAAAAAGAGGCAGAATAAGCTATTCTCCTTGAACAGCAACAGCGAGAAGAAGAAGAGGCAAGAAGGAAACGACAGGAAGAAGAAGCAGAGAAGAAACAAGGTCTAGGAGAGAAGGAGAAGGAGAACAGTGAACCTCAAACGGTAACGGTACTCTTGGGCATTTTGGCAGAGTTAAGAAGTCTGAAACAAATGTATCAGACTTCTTTATTACGACCCAAGAAAAAGACCTTCCCGAGCCAAACAGTCCAACCTGGTTACTACACCTCAGATACCACCACTAGTGATTTCTACCAAATCATTGACAGGAGCAAGTCCACAAGTAGGTCTGGGCCGTGGCAAAGGCTTAAGGCAGTTAAAACTGATTGCTTCTCGTTCCTGAGTTTGTTCTAAGAAGAAAAAAAAAACCCAACGGTCCTTTTCAGGGCCATTCATTTCTTTCGAAAAGAGATAATATTCATTTTGCCTCAATCAATTAAAACTCAAAAATCCCTTGTATGCTCCATGATGTACGTGTGTGAGTGCGTGAGTGTAGGCCCTTATTCTAAAATATCAAAACCAAGAGACACTTACTTTTTTCAGTCTTGTCTATTCTGGTACAAATTTTTACAATCCAATGTCACAACACAACACAATACTTTTTAAAAAGTTCATAGACTTCTGTGTCTTTTTTCTTCTTTCACTCTCTCTCTCTGTTTTCTGATTTTCTTCACTTTCACAGTTTTTTCCTCCTCTTCTTCCTCACTTTTTTCTCGTCTTATTTTCTTTTCTGTCTTCCCTTTCTGAACGTGTCGGGGTTCGTCCTCTGCCGAGGGCAACTCTTCCTCCTCCTGTTGTTTCTTAGGGCAGTTTGAAGACCAATGTCCTTTCTCTTAACAATGATAACAAGTATCTTGACTTTTGTCTTTTTTGACACTGGTCTTGCTTTTTTGACGGTCTGGAGATTCTGTAGCCCAATGCCTTTTTTCTGACAGATACAGCAAGTATCTTGACTTTTATCTCGAAAGGACGGAGAGTAGTCAGTCGGCTTGTCTGAAGAAAACTTTCGTATGACACCTCGCAAAAACTTTGATCAGAAGTTCGATCTGTGTGGGTTCTTCCATCGTGCTGGTCGGCTTGAAAGCACAATGAATACTGAGAGGGAAGGTACCAGCCCTTTATATATACACTGAGCCTGACATGGATATATAGGAGTCCATGGCGTTTCAAATGTAGTCATTTGACTTTTTGCAGTCAAGATGAAACGATCGTATCATTTTGCAAAGAAAGGAGAAGAAAGTAAGAGGCAGAAACATGATTTATCGCCTCGCACAGTAGCTGAAGTCTTGGCTCAAATTCATGCCAGCGATTTTGAAGATGAGATGAGTGAGCCAGAATCAAGACCCAGAGAGTCTACACCAAGTCAAAGTCCATCACCACCAGTAAACCCTGAAAAGTACTTTCACATTAGAGAGACCGACAAACGCTCCTCTAGAATATTTAGAACCACAGCTTACACGTACACAGTGAAGTTTAAAGATTTCAAGTCCGACGTACCGTTGGAGAAAGCAGAAGCGTTCATCACCGATGTGTGGGATTCTTTGTTAACCACACTGAAACAGCAATGTGAAGCCAAAGAAGAAGATCGCTTGGGAATTTCCATTCATCACGACAGTTTGAAATCACCCGTTTGGATCGAGTTTAGCAGCCCGGCAGAATTGACACCCTCCAATGTCATGGATAACATTCAACACGTGCAATAATCCAACGACAAGTTTCACATCACCGACGGAAAAGAAACACTGTTCATGACCCACATGTCACTTCCCCAGGGGACCGGACAACCCAAAAAGGTGCTATTGGTAGACGACCCTCGCAGCATCAAGCTCAGCATCGTTCAAATTAACAATACTCACGACCAGATGTGTTTAGCCCGTGCCATCGTGGTGGAACAAACGTATGCCGACAAGAACGACACCGCAGAATGGAAAAGAGCCTGGAAAACTATTCAACGATCGGACCGAGCCAAACAACGAAGAGAAGCAGAACTCCTGTTACAGCAAGCTAGCCTGTCCAAAGACACCGCTTGTGGCATTCCTGAAATGCAAAAGTTGCAAGACGTCTTGGCTCCACGCTACACCTTGAAAGTGCACCCTCAAGAAGTGCGCGGACCTCTGTTGTTTCGAGGCAAAAATTTCAAAGACGGAAAATACATTCACGTCTATCATCGATGAACATTTCGATGCCATTACCAGTATCACTGCATTTCTGGGATACAGTTATTACTGTGAGAAATGTGACTATGGCTATAACAATCGAGAGCAACACAAGCATTGTGGATCGAAATGTGAGGGATGTTTAGCCTCTAAACCCTGTCTGGACGAAGGACAAGAACGAGTGCATTGCCCAGCTTGTCAGCGCGCTTTTGTCAGTTCAACCTGTTACCAACAACATCTAAAGACGCAAGGTTCACAGCAGAAAAGTGCTTGCCAACTCCTGAGATTGTGCCCAATTTGTGGACAAGACATACGGACCAATAATGCCAAGGCACACGTCTGTTCAGGAAAGAAGGGATGTCACATTTGTCGCCAAATCGTGGACTTGGAACACCAATGCTACATTCAAAAATACCATTCCAAACATGAAGAAGAAGAAGATAATGACCAGAAGAAAGGGAATTTCATCTTTCTCGATCTCGAATGCATGCAAGAGTCTGGCATTCACATTACTAATTTCTTCGTGGCTCATCGAGCGTGTGTGAAGTGCATCCAAGAGCGAATCTTTACTCATTGCCCTTACTGCAGCAAGATTCCTGGAGGACGTGAAAAACTCTTTCGGGGACCGAACACTCTAGCCGATTTCGCCCAATGGATCTTAGACCCCATCGACGAGAAGTGGAGTCAAGACGACATCGAACGTTATGGAGATTGTCATCGCTATGCCACGGTGATGGCTCACAATTTCTCGGGATACGATGGACAGTTTCTTTTGAAATACTATACGGAACAAAGTACCGAACGTCATAAAGTGACTTTGAACGGAGCCAAAAGCAAGTGGGACAAGTACAGTTTAAAGATTCGATGAGTTACTTGGCCATGCCTTTGAGCCGGATGCCTAAAACGTTTCGAATGACAGAAATGGCAAAAGGCTATTTTCCACACTTTCTCAAAACCGAAGCCAATCAACACGCCGTTCTGCCCCATTTGCCTGAGGCTCACTACTACGACCCCGACAACATGCGTACCGAACAACGTGAAGCTTTCTACGCATGGTACCACACTCACGTCTCGGACTCCTTCGATTTTCAGGAAGAAATGTTAAAGTATTGTGGTTCCGACGTGGACATTTTACGGTGTTGCTGTGGAAAATTTCTAGAACTGTTCAAAGACCACGGAGGGATCGACCCTTTCAAAGAAGCCTGCACCATTGCCAAAGCATGTTCCATAATGTACCGCCAACGATTTATGCCCGAAAACACCCTAGCTGTCATCAGTCCTCAAATGAAGAACTTTGTCAAATGTCAATACTTGGTCAAAGGCCTACGCTGGCTACATTACTTGTGCGACAAGGAAGACAAATGGATCCAACACGCCCGCAACGGAGGAGGCGAAAAGACCATCGGAAGGTATTCGGTGGATGGCTGGGACTTAGAAACCTCCAAGACTGTGTACGAGTTTAACGGTTGCTTATTTCACGGATGTCCTATCTGCTACCCTCAACGTGACACTAAAAATCAGTTTTTACAACGGATCATGGAAGACTTGTACCAGGCCACTTGTCAGCGACGCTTGAAATTAACGATACCAAGTGGTAGAAATGTGGGAACACGAGTACGATCACCGTTTGAAAACCGATCCCGAGTTTAAGCGCATCGTGGAAAGTTACAAGCTGGAGGACCCACTGAACCCACGGGACAGTTTGTACGGAGGACGGACGAATGCCACCTGTTTGCTGTACCAAGCCAACGAGGAGAAAGGAGAGGAAATCAAATACTTGGACTTGTGTTCTCTGTATCCGTAATTGTGCAAATACTGTCGCTTTTCCGCAGGGCACCCGCAATTGCTGACGGAACACATCGACCTGGACAACATTCGACAATACGAAGGATTGATCAAGTGCAAAGTCTTGCCTCCCACGTACTTGTACCATCACGTTTTACCTCATCATTGCCAAGGAAAACTGATGTTTCCCTTGTGTCATACTTGTGCCGAAACGTGCAACCAGGACCGACCTTGTCAGCACACTCAGGAAGAACGCGCCTTAACTGGAACGTGGGTCAGCGTGGAATTGTTCAAAGCTTTGGACCTAGGATACCAACTGTTAGAATTGTACGAAATTTATCACTTTCCCAAGACAGAAAAATACCACAAGGGCGACGAGACACAAAAAGGCATTTTTGCAGACAACGTGAATGCCTTTTTGAAACTGAAACAAGAAGCCAGTGGCTATCCTTCCTGGTGCGACACTCCCGATGAGCAAAAGAGATTCAAAGAGAAATAATGTGAGTAGGAAGGCATCACTTTCGACCACATCGAGAAAAACGAAGGAAGGCGATCGTTTGCCAAAGTGATGTCATATTGCTTCTGGGGGAAAATGGCACAACGACCGTGTTTACCCAAAACGGAGTATTTGACAGAACCTTCCCGCTACTTCCAGATGATTTAGAACTGTTAGGAGATCGTGTGCTGTATGTTTACAAGGACATTTGCATCTACATCGATCGTCTGGGTCAACCTCGCCCTGTCATCGAAGGAGACCGTTTAGGAGCCTGGACGGACGAGCATCCCGACGACAAGATTCTAAGTTTTGCAAGTGGCGGTCCCAAAAATTACGGGTACGAATACCGAGACCCACAAGGAGAAGTGCACGCGGAGTGTAAAGTGAAAGGATTGACTCTCAATTATCGCATCAGTCGACTGGTGAGCTTTGGTGTCTTGAAAGAAGCCTTGCAGTCTGGAAAGGATGGAAATTTTAAAGTGACCACCCACGAATCGCACAAGATTGTACGTTTACCCACACACCAAATCGTCAGTCGACCCTTGGAAAAAGTCTATCAAATCGTGTACCAGAAGCGAGTACGGCTTCCCAACCACTTCACCTTACCGTACGGTCATGCCGATATTGGTCAGCATATAAAAAGGGACAACGCTCAAGACCGATAGTTCATTGTGACTACCATTGCCAAGCGAGAAAGATGAATCCTTTCAAACAGCAAGTATCAAGCAAGATCAAACTCGAGTGCGATGCTGTGCCTTGCGATGGCAAGGATGCCGTACGCTATGACCTCAGCGATTCAGTACCACATCATGGGAACTTTGCTCTGACTAGACCTACCATGGAAAGTGATGCTGTGCGCGTCAAACCTGACGGATGCTAAAGCGATGCCACTCGTTATCGTACACCTTTTCACTTTACTGGTTTTCATTGTCTTTGTCATCAACCATGTAAAACCATGCGGCTAGCACCCTACGTATATCATCCCAAACTGAGCAAATACCTGCATATTTCACCCTACCCTCATCGAAATGAACCTGTGAAAGACGAATATCGTTCCCTGTGCGTTTGCCTGAATACTGCGACTTTGAAAATCGGATCCAAACCTTCCGAGGAAAATGGCCAAAATATCTGGGAGGACCTACCCCCGAAGAATTAGCTAGAGCTGGATTTATCTACTTGGGCGAAGGGGATATAGTCAAGTACTTCAGTTGCGGTGTGTCACTTCAGGAATGGGAGAAGAAAGATTGTGCTTACTTGGAATATGCTCGACGGTCTCCGGATTGTCACTACCTACCTTTAGTGGGACCTCGTCATTGAAGTGGGCATACCATGTCGTTTAAGAAACCAGCTGCTTGGCTAGGAGTCAAACGTTGGACAACCCCTAGGCAAGTATTTAAACCCCATTGGAAAAATAATCTTCAAACATTACCAAACGAACTGCAAGAGAAGATCTACAATGAGATTTGACTGGGACTTGCCAGAGCAAAATCTCAATGGTTGACTGAGGAACTTTTATGTCGAGAAATTCACAAGAGGAAATTAACAAAAGTCAACAAACATATCAGATTTCTCTTGACCAAGTGTGCGTTCATCCAAATATTCCGCTTTAGACCATTTACATTTGAAGATTTTATTGACATTCTTGACCGTTTCCTGGAATGGCAGTGGCCCGAAATTACTCACTTTGTCCGTTACTTTCGCTCTAGAAGTGCTTCACTGACATGGTCATGGATACTTCACAAGAGAACATTCGTGGCTTGCCTGTGGAGTTGAGAGAACGCATTTACCGAGAGCTGGTCACAATACAAGTGAAACGCAAAAAAACAGTTGCATCCGTTACGTCACCGATGTTGGAATCACTGGTACCTGAATGGTATAAGACGACTGATCCATTTCAAAGTGTTCCATTGGTCAGAGATTGATGAATCGCGTGAAATACATAAATTTTTGGATGCCTCTCATTCAACTTACAAGGTGATCCTAATACACCGAATTCCAAAAGACGAGTTAGAGGATTACAACAAATCTTTACAAGAACTATTCTTTTTAGTTCAAGAGAAAACTTCTGTGCGACGTGTGGTGTGTGAGTTAGTGACTAAACATTTTTGGTGCGGTACTAAAATAAAACCGATTCTGTTCAAAAAGTACACTTATTACCTTACACGAAAGATGGTATAAAAACGGACTACCATGCCACGACCTTTATCATTCGTGATACAACAAATTCTGTGGAAGGAAATCAATGACACACTATTCAAACAGTGGAGGATTACGATCGCCTATTACGAGAACTGTGTCCATTGAATTGGGGTCGACGTGTGGTGTGTGTCTTGGTGACTTGCTTTCTGGGATTTTGTTTACCAGCCGATTCTTTGTGGGCTTTTTACGAACAGTACATATCACTCAAAAAAGCATGAAAGTGGTCCCTTTAAATGCACACGAGAGACTCATTCTGCTCAAAGCTTTGCGTTTTCATCTCGATACTTCTCGACAACCTCTACAGGAAAGAAAGATTCGACAACTTTTAGGTACTGAAGATGTGTACGATGATGTGTGTAGCTTATAACTTGCACCCTCACTGGAAAGATGTACGTGACTGGAAAAGTTGGGGTTTTGAGGCTTGGACGAAAGAAGTGGTACACTATGCCCAAGATTTGTCATCCTACGAAATTAAAACATTCAGTGAAAAAATTAACTTTTAAACAAGTGTTAGTGATAGTGCCAGAAGAAGAAGAAGAAGAAATCGTGACCGTGGAAAACCACTCTCTTCAGGACAGGACCGTTATCGACATCCCCGAAAGCACATTCCGGGAGGACTCTTGTGTGACTGTGCCAAGGAGTTTAGAGACTCTAAGAACATTACACACTATCCCTACGATACCACCTCTTGATCACCACAAATGTTGTTGTACAGAAACTTGCTTATATTCCAGTATGATCGTTTTGATGTGTCTTTTATTCATGTACTTAACCATTTGGCTTTATATGTATTTTTGTCTTTCGTGTTGTCCACTTTTAAAGATGGCAATAAACGTGTCCTGAAAAAAATATAAAAACTCTTGTCTTGTCTGTCTTCGTGTCAAAAGTGACATTCCTTACACTACTACAACTACTATGGCTACCTCTACTGTCTCTGCTCCCTCTTTCTCCACTTTCAAAGTCATCGACGAACACGTAGATCGGACTAGTTGGGAGGCCTTGTATCATGGCCATCCCTTTAACATGCTCATTGCTGGACCTAGCGGTTCAGGCAAAACCGAATTTATCAAACGTTTGATCGAACATAAACATCATTTGATCGATCGTCCACCTCAACGAATCGTGTGGTGTTACAAAGATTGGCAATCGGCGTACAGCCTTCTGTGAGAAAGTCAAGGCGATTCCATCGTCTTTGTGGAAGGCATTCCTGGCGAGGACGACGGGATCGTGTCTGACCCTAGTCGAACTCATTTGGTTATTTTTGACGACATGTTAGGAGAAGACGAAGAAGAAATTAAACTGTGGTTTACGCGCAAAGGGCATCATCAAAATGCCAGTGTCATTTACATCACCCAAAATTTGTTTCAACAAAGTAAAGCCATCGTACCATCAGTCTCAATGCTCATTACGGGGTGTTGCTTAAAAGCCCTAGAGATAAATCGCAAGTGCAAGTCTTAGCCAAACAGTTAGGAACGCCTCGGCTAAGCCATGCGTACGACGATGCCACTCAAACCCCACACGCTTATTTACTCGTGGATTTAAAACCCACCACTCCCGATTATTTGCGATTTCGTACCCATCTGTTTCACCACTGGTTCCAAGAGGAAGGGCCTGTCGTGCACACGTCCACTTCGTCGACTTAACAACAATCATAGCCACCAAAAAAGTCTATAAAAACCTCGGTTACTTTGGCTCTGTCTCACACATCGTCAACATGACGTCCCTTCAGTCTCATCTTCCCATCAAATTGATTCGTGCCTTGTACGGCATCAGTCGCGAAAAAAATCCACAAATACGTGCTCGTGTCTTAGAAACTAGTCTCTAAGAAGTCTTACGATGGTTTACGGTAACAGCACGTCAATTACTGCAAGGCATCATTCAGATTCCACATCAAACCAAACGTTTTTTGGAGAGAAACAAAGTAGCCTTGACGCAGCTAGACGATCCTCGCATCGACACTCAAACCAAAAAGCAAATCAATTTGAAACCTGGAGGTAGCGGTTCTCTAGGAGGTGTCATCATTCGTTCCCTCTTAAAATGGGGTCCTAATGCTCCCAAAGTCGTCCCCAAGAAAAAAGCCACTCCCAACCGTACCCAGAAGAAAATGAAAAAGAGTAACAGTGTCAAGACCAGGTCACAGCCACAAAAAAAAAGAAAAAGAAAAGCCCACAGAAAACAGCTTCTACCCGCAAGAGAGGTACTACCGCCAGGACGCAACCTTACATTCGCAAACCACGACCTGCTGCAACAACGGTGACCGCGTCTCCAGTAACCTCAACATCTTGCACTTCTCCGTTGCTGGTGATGCCTGACAAACCTGATTTGACACGCGTCTTTCCTAATTTTATGAAACATTGTAAACCCGTATCTCCAAAAACTTCTCCTCCAGCGGTGACACCCTCTTCCTCTTTCACGGCAGTGGCCGCTGCTCACAAAGTACCTGCCCCCAAAATCAAAGTCCAAGAGAGATCGGGTGTGTTAAAGAGTTTACTGGATTTGTCCAAGCAAGAACTGTCCGGCTTGAGTTAATTGTGAACCACTCCAAGTCGTGTGATGCCTACCATGAAAATGATACGGCGAGTCAACAATCAGTGGCGACGCATTCCAGTATAAAAAAACCTGAGGCAAACAATAGGTTTAGTGTTGTTGTGCTCCTGATCGACCAAAGATGGCCCCTCCAAGAAGTGCACACCGTCAACATCGTCGTTCTTCTGTCCAAAAAGGAAAAGGAAAAAGGAAAGGATAGTCACGTCATCCAAAAAAAAAACACTTAGTCAAACATCGACGTCTGTCCCTGAAAAGTCACAATCGTCCAAAGAAAAGGAGAAGTCACCAAAGAGGAGTATTCTTTGGCGAGTTTGGAAAACACATCGTCACCTGTATGACGAAGCGATAGTCCCAAAAAAAAGGATAAAAGGCCGTGTGCCAAGTCATCGACATTAGTGTATTTTTTGGTGTATGTCACGAAACCAACGAACCAACCGAGAAAGATGTCACCTCCCAAAAGACATCCTTCTTCTCCCCCCAAAGGAAAGAAAAGGAAGAGACTGCCACCTGCTTTAGTCAAACATTGGGACATGTTGTCCGTCCTGTCCAAAGCTCCTCCACCTATGCGAAAAAAACTCATTCAAAATGCCTCCAAAGATGTAATCGATACCGTGCGCGAATGTTGTCTGAATGTCTTGAAAGGCACGATACCTTTGTCTCCACATCAGAAAAAATGCTTAGCCAAACATCGACACGTTCTTCGCCATATGGTCGAAAAGAAAATACCCATTCGTCAAAAGAAAAAGATGTTGGTCCAACGAGGAGGAATTGCCATTTTACCCCTGTTAGGACCCTTGCTGGGAACCGAAGGAGCACCTATTCTAAAAGGAGTATTGGAAACAATGTCAAGAATCCTAGGATGAAGATAAAAGGTCAAGAAGATAAAAGGGACCTCTGAAATCAAAAGATCTCAGACGTGACCCTTGAAATCCAATGGAAGGATGAAAACTGGTTTTAGTACCTTACAAACGATGGATGGAATACCATCGTTGGAAAGAACAACGAACCCCGCATTTACCTCCCAATCCTCATTTGACTGAGATGTCAGTTGCAACACGAATTGCAGTCATTGATGGATCTCAGCGATTTGTCACAAACGGAAAAATCGCAAAGGTACGGTCAAGTGTTGCACGGACTGCAACTCTTTCACCAGAAGGCTTTAGATGAAACAGCTCTACCCACTCTGAAAGAATTTAAGGCCTTAATGAAAAGTTTACCAGAACCTCCAACGGTCAAGACAGATGCAGCCCCACGGTTGCCTGAGGAAGAAGAGGCAAGAGAAGTCTTTCAAATACCGTCAGCAGCTCCCATCCCTAGTAAGATTTCAGCGTCCTTGTAGACCCCTTCCCCTACACCGCAACGAGAAGAACTGAAAGCTTGGGTTACAAAGATGATGTCCACTCCACCTTCGACAGAAGTGCAAAAGAAAGAAGGGAAAGCAGAAGTGGAAAAAGAAAAGAAGACCAAAGCCACTCCATTACCACCACCACCACCGCCACTACCACCAAAACTACCTTCGTCTTCTACTCCTGTGGCACATCGGACACGTAAAGCCATTTCTAAACCACTTCAGAGTAACATCAGCGAAGAGTGGATCACTTATTAAAAAAATGGAGAAGGTGTTTGCCAGCATTTACTATGATCCATCCCGTCCTGCAGGTTACGGAGGAGTTCCGAGATTGTATCGTGCTGCCAAAACTCGACTGAAAAGTGTTCGTTTACCTCAAGTGCAACGTTGGTTACAAGAACAAGCCACGTACACCTTACACAAAACCATTCGACGAAAATTTTCCAGAAGTCGCACCCGAGTGGAGGGCATCGATCATCAATGGCAAGCCGATTTTGCCGATGTCTCTCATTTGGCCATCTACAATCGTGGTTACAAATATTTTTTTTGTGTCATCGACGTCTTTTCCAAATTTGTTTGGGTCGTGCCAATGACTTCCAAATCGAGCAGTGAGTTAGTGCGAACCCTCAAACTCGTGTTGAAACAAAGCGGACGTCACCCTCTTCGATGGCAAACCGACAAGGGCACCGAATTTATGAACCAAGCTTTCCAAAAAGAATTGAAGAAACGTGACATTCATTTTTCACCACCGAGAATCCCGAAACCAAAGACAGCATCGTGGAACGTTTTCAACGCACCTTAAAAAAACGCATGTGGAAATATTTTAGGCATCAACACACTCTCAAATACATTGACGTCTTGCCATACCTAGTCCAAGCGTACAACCAATCTTACCATCGGAGCATCGGACGTGCCCCCCAAGAAGTGACTCCCGACAACAAAGTGACCGTCTTCGAGCGCTTGTTCGGTACATCCCTGACAGTGACTGTCCCCAAGAAAGGTGGAGTGTTGGTAGAAGGAGATTGGGTGCGCATTGGCAAAACCAAACGCACTTTCCACAAAGGTTACTTACCCAACTGGACCACAGAATAGTTTCGTGTCACTGAACATGTGCGTGGCCGTCATCCTCCCGTCCATAAATTGGAAGACATGAACGGGTAACTGTTAAAAGGAACGTTTTACTTGCCAGAGTTACAACGTGTGACCAAAAAAGAAGACGACGTGTACGAGATCGAAAGCAATCTTGATCGAAGAGCCCGAAAAGTGGGAAAACGACGTGTCAAAAAAGTCAAAGTACGTTGCAAAGGATATCCTCCCAGTTTTGACTCTTGGATCGACGCTTCGCAACTCATCGACTATAAAAAGAAATGACCATCATGCCCTTCAACACAGGCTCAGCTACCGCAGTAACCACTCCTTCCCCCAGTTCTTCTCTGCAAGATCTACAAAAGCAACCCTTGTGGGCGTGGTGTGGAGAACGTGTGCCTAAAACGCAAATCGTCTTTCCCTGCCAAATCTTTGTGGTGTATTGTGTCATCGGTGCTGCCATTGCCAATTTGAGTTTGCAACAAGGAGAGAAACAATTGTGGACCATTTTACTTAGCAGTTGTACCGGTTACCTTCTTTCCAATCCGTCTCTGAAATATTCCTCTAACGGGAACAAGAACGGGAGTCTTGCGTCCAACGTTAGTCCCCCTTCCAACAGTCACCCTAATCATCCTCTTTTAGACACTCCTCCGACTTCCAGCGACACCTCGGACACTAGAACTGTGGAATTATGAACAACCAATTTTACTTAACGTTACCCAGTGACAGTTCCATGGAGGTGTTTCCCAATAACACCTTATGCTGTTACGCGGCCAAATTACCTCAGACCATTCAATTGGATCACGAAACCCATTGGGAAGTGGCTTTGGTGGTAATGATTCACCCTACACAAATCAAAAACATCGTCGAAAATCAAAACACTTTTACGGTAAAAGTTCATGACCAGCAAGTGCAACAACGCTTGGATGAACGCGGCAGTGTAGGTGACTTTTTGAAATCACAAGACCCCAAAACTAAACGAACCACTTATCGGTTGAAAATTTCCCCAGGCTATTATTTTAGTGGTCAACATTTGGTGAACGCCATTGCTGAAAGGTTCAATAACGTGTTTGGTAAAGTCTTGGAGAAAGCGAGAAAAAGTGTCACAATCGAATACCACAAAATAGCATCGTCGCCTAATGATGAAATTTTCAGAGGACAAAGTATTGGGCATTACATTTTGTCCTGAATTGTATGACATTTTGGGTGGAGACTCCAAGTTGATCAAGGTTAGAAACGAAATACCAGCCGTGACCGGTAACTCGGATTTTGCGAAATATTTTCGATTCCCTGTAGAAATGAACCAAGGACTGAATTTGATCTTTGTGTACTCCGATGTGGCGGAGTACAACGTGGTGGGACACACCTCCGTACCGTTACTGCGTGTCATTCCTTTCAAAGTGGATTCTGCCACGAATGCTGACGAGGAAGGTGGAAACACCTATCACGTTCACCGCGAATTTGTACATCCTCACTATTTGCCCGTCAGTAAGTCGTACTTCGACACTGTCAACATTACTATAAAAGAAGATATGGGACAAAATATTCGATTCACAAAAGGGAAAGTCACAGTGAAACTCCATTTTCAAAAACGATTACTCTAACCCTTTGTCAGTCATATATCCTGTGTACCAAGGAGTCGCTCGACAGCGAGGACATGGTTTAGGAGATATGCTAAAATCAGAATTTCGTTCGGTGGCTCCTGTATTGAAACCGATGGTGACACAGGGATTGCACGCCTTCAAGGATGCCGCGTTGACGCAAGGTAAAGAACTTCTCCAAAATGTCATCATTGACAAACAAAACCTTAAAGAAGCTTTGTTGAGAGCAGGCAAAAATGTCTTGCTTCAAACCGGCAAAGACATTTTGGACCGGCAAGAAACTCCTATAAATGCCCTGGGCGATGCCGATTCAGGCATTCTTGCTTCCCTGACGCCACAGCAAGGACAAGGCAGAAAAAGACGACGAAAACGCCCCTTCAGAGGACTTTACACCCCTAGAGCTAGAAGGACTAGAAAAAGAAAAACCGTCCGAGAGTTAGACGTTTTTGATTATTAAATCAGAGAAAATGATGCACCGAGAGTCTTGAGCTTATTCCAAGTCGGAACTGGATCTGTTTGCCATGCCACCCACCATGATGACAATGCAAGAATCCCAATGGGTCGAATTTCATCCCGTCTCCTCTTTAACAGATTCAGTTCCCATCGAGTTTGAAATCAAAGGACAGCCTGAAGATTGCATCGATCTGAATAGCAGTTATTTGTACCAGAAACTGAAAGTGATCAAAACGGACAACACCAATCCGGGAGCCGATGCTAGAGTAGTTCCCGTCAACAATTTTATGCATTCCTTGTTTAGCGAAGTGGATTTGTAGTTGAATAACAAACTGGTCAGCAGTAGCATGGATATTTACCCTTACCAAGCGTACCTGAACAATCTCTTGGTGTACGGAAAAGAGGCCAAGAACACTCATCTGGATGCTTGCGTGGTATGGAAACCTGACACCTCAGGTGAAGACACGTTTAACGACACAGTTCTGACAGCCGATGACGATACTCACAATGTGGGTTTTAACAACCGTCGAAGGAAATTCCTGCAAGGTCGTAGTTTAGATCTGATGGATTGCTTGCATTTGGACATGTGGTTGCAAGACAAGTATTTCTCAACGGAGTGGATATTTGTCTGAGACTAAATCGCAGCACTGTCGCTTTCCATTTGATGGCTCAAGCCAACGAGTACAAAACCATCATCCAAGAAGCCAGACTTTACGTGCGCCGCGTAGAAATGTTAACTAAAGCGGGAAACGACATCAGTCAAACATTGAGCAGAACGACCGCCAAGTATCCGATACGGCGTGTAGAAGTGAAAACATTCACCATTGCTGCTGGACTCCGATCCAAGATCGAAGATCATCTGTTCCAAGGACAGTTACCCAAACGTTTAATCGTTGATATCGTCAGTAATGCAGCCCTCAACGGAGTCCACGATCAAAATCCTTTCCAGTTTAAGCACTACAGAGTGCCCAAGATCGAAGTCAGTCGCGGTGGCAAGACCTTGTGTACCAGACCCTTTGCCCAGAAGAATTACTTGAGATCGTACTTGTCCATGTACGAAGCTACCGGACAACAAGGAACCAACACCAGTCACGGTATTTCGTACGAAGATTATGCAGGAGGTTACAATTTGTGGGCTTTTGATTTCTCTCCAGACCAAGGCAGCGACAAGGGACATTTCCACCCTATAAAATCTGGTCAACTGCGTGTGGAACTTCAGTTTGCAGAAGCTCTCGCCGAGACGGTCAACGTCATCTTGTATGCCGAATTCGATAATGCCATAGAAATCAACAGTTTGAGAGAAGTCATTCTAGACTATTAGAAACAATGGAAGACACTTATTCCTCTTTGAACGGTAGAGAATCTTTGGAAATGGAATGGGAGGATAGCGTGAAAACAGAACCCCAAGACCAAGACAAAGAGGACGAGGTAGTGGTCAAGTCCAGATGGCCAGAAGAAGAACAACATTTAGTGTCCTGTTTTGCCAAACACCTGGCGGATAAAATTACGGAATTGACCAAGAAAGATTGTTATGGATGTCAAATTCAACACGATAAATGTATGATGATGAGTCAAGAAGAAAAACTGGACGAGTATTGCGACAACGCTTGGAGTCTCATCTCGGAAGAAGTAGCGTTGCATGAGTGGTATAAAGGCTTGCGTGATCTTTCCTGCCCTCCATTGACTACTCTAGAGATCTATCGCATCGAATCTCTCTTAGCCCAGAGTGCGGAGACAAGGCGAAGAAACGGCTACTTGACAGATCGTTTCAAACAAAAAGTCAGAATTGAATTGATGACTTATCATTACCTGTGAAAAAAACAAAAACAACACAACAGAAAATGGATACTTGGGAACTTTATTACCTTTTGAACAATAGTTCGTATACTGCTTCTTGGAATCCTGTCGTGTGCGCTAAAGATGAACTACCTCATCGCAAACCTAAAGACCATCAAGCTTATGTCATCAACACGGACGACAGTCATCTCCCAGGAACTCACTGGGTTGCCGTCTACTTCCCTCAAGAGGATTGTGTGGAGTATTTTGATTCGTATGGATTACCCCCTTTGGAAGACGACATCATTAACTTTATGAGAAGAAATGCCCAGACGACACGATACAATAATGTGAAATTACAAGGCACAGATTCCATGGTGTGTGGACAATATTGTGTGTATTTTCTTCATCAACGCAGTCTTGGATATCCTTTAGAACATTTAGTGACTTATTTTGATAGTAACTCTTCTAGAAACGATGAGAAAGTAGATTGATGGTTTTGTGACCATTATGGCTATCTTTTGTCTTTAGCTAGGAAACGTAGTGTACATTAGTGGCCTCATAACTTCCATCAATGGAAATCTCACATGATTTCACAACGTTCTCAACCTTGTCGAAAATAGTTTGTTTGATGTTATTGTTAATTGTGAGTGGTTCATTGCCTGTTTGAATAAAAATGTTGTGTTTTTGAAAAGATGTGTGTCGTTTGTTTTCAAAAAGACTGTGAATATATGCTGTTACGTATCGGCTCGTTCAAAGTAACACAAAGAAAGAGTGACTACAACAAGCTTTGTAAATTTTAACAAAAATAATTTATTTCCCTAGAAAACACGGTGAAAAGGTAAATAGATGAAACAAGACTTACGATTTACGAAGAAGATCCAAAAATTGTCCTAAAATTGTGAAAACACATAAGTCCTGTGAAACAAACAGTTCTAATTTGATATAGTCTGAATCTCACTTCCGTTCCAAGATGGCGGATGATGACGTCAGACGAAGGTTAACACAAAATGTCCAGAATTTTCACTGTGAAGCACAATTTGAATTGTTCTGCTCCAATTTAGAAATAATTTCAACAAATGTCTTTGTCCAAAGCCAGTAGGGTTGTTCTCCAGGGAAAATAATTATTTAGAAAGTAGATGAAGTACAGCTACCACCACTAACAATACACATGTTGTTCCTCATACGTACGAATGAACAACTCTTTCCAGCACAGGAATACCTTTTCCTTAAGGTATTAGAAGCTCTACAAGATGTTATGATGTGATTCTCAACTATGACTGACTACGACTATGACTGAATATTTCTTACAGGTAACTGAGCATTTAAAACAAGCTAATACGTCATTTCATGCACACATGCACGAAGCACACGTGTGATTTCGAAATCACATCTGGGTATTACAAAAGCATAAACAAGTAATAACGTGGTCACAGCCAATCATTTACATAGCTCTTTCTCACTGTTTACTTGATACGAAAAACCGTCATGCAAAAATCGTGCTTGCACGAATCACATTTACGTTTTAAATAAATACGATGTTTCTAACAAACTATTAGACCTTGCTAAGATAATCATCACCATAATAATAATAACATTTAGTTATATAAAAATAAAATAAAAATGAAACAAAGAATTAGAAGAATTTAAATTTTAACACATATGTAATTTAACTAAAGGGTCGTAACAATGCACTTTGACTTCTCTCTATCCCTCACCATGACATTCGCTATCATAACGTTCCGACTCAACAAAAACCCAGTAGGGATGTTTTCTATCGCGTCCGCGTTTGAACCATATAAAGCGAGGCAGTCTCCAGTCTAGCCATCCACTGTTGACGCGTCAACCTATGAAGATGCCTTCCAGACTAGCCAAGCTGAACGAAGCTTGCGTCAATTTACATCGTGTCAGGCTAAACCTGATACCGAGGCCTGAAGAGATAGAGAATGTTAAGATGTTATCAATAGCCCAAAACCTGTTAGAAGAGGTCTTCAGAGAGGAAATCAAGAAAGAACAAGAAGAATGGACAGAGAAGTACAGACTTCAGAAGCAGAGAGAACAGCAACAGAAACAACAGCAGCAGCAACAACCAGACAGAGGTTTTGTTGAATGTCGTGTGGACACCAAAGAGTTCTCCTTCTCTTTCCGCAGAAGCAGATCGTATCGTATATGAAAGCCTGCCGCCAGACGGGGACGCAATCTTAGACAGTAAAAAAAGATTGCCATCACTCCCCGTCAACAAAAAAAACAGCCCTTTTCAGGGCTACCCCAATTCTCTCGAAAAGACATACTAATTCAATTGCCAAAAAAAAAATTTGTGTCTTTGTACCTTTAAAAAAAATTAGAAGTGTGTCTATAAGCACTTCGTTTCTCTGTTTTGTCGAATTGTGTGTGTGCGTCTCTGCTTATAAGTAAAAAAGTCAATGTGAGTGTTTGTTTTAGGTCAGTGCGTTTGATGTTTTGTTTTGGTTATGGTAAGTGTTGGTGAAAGGAAATGTTTACCTTCACGTCCGTGCTCCAGTAATATAAAGCAGCGCGTTCGTCAGTCTGGCTACCAATGTTGTGCAGTCAACACAAAATGAATAATAGAATTGCCAAGCTTCTAGAACTCCAAATGCACCTGGAATATGCCAAACGCATTTTAGATGAGCTGGCTATGGAGGCTATAGCCGAGGAAGCCAAGATAGAGGAGGAGGAAGAGGAGAAAAAGAAAGAAGAGGAGAAGGAAAAGAAACGAGGGATACTGCCTCACCTCATACTGAGACCTCTATGTGAGGTCAAACCTGAGGTGAGGACGCCTCCACGAACAGTACCGGCACGACAACAAACACCACAACCTCTACTAGTACCACAGCCACTACCAGTACCACAACTTCATCATCCACTAATGTGGCATAGGAGAGGGAGGGAAGCCTTCACTATCCCAGAGACGGAAGATTGGAATAGTGAAGCAACTCAAGCCCCTTCTGCACTCCCAAGAACAACACTGAATTGGGAGCAATATTGGAGTAGGAGATGCGTGTGTGGTGTCCGCCCTGGGAGGTGCCAGCATTAGCCAGGTGCATTTGGAGTTTTATAAAAACAGCCCTTTTCAGGGCTAACCAAATCTCTAGAAAGAGAGACTATTCAAATTGCCAATTTGTGTGAATGTAGAGTAGTGTGACTATAAACACTATCTCCTTTACTGATATATGTGTATGAGTGTGTGTGTGTGTGTGTGTGTGTGTGTGTGTGTGTGTGTGTGTGTGTGTGTGCGTGCGTTTTGCGTTCGCGTACGTTTGTGTGGATAGTAAGTGTGGTGTGTTTTTTCTTCTCTTCCCGTCTGTGTGGATAGTAGAGTGTGTGTGTTTGATGCGTTCTCGTTCGTTTGTGTGGATAGCATAAGTGGTGTGTTTGTGTGTGTGTGTGTGTGTGTGTGTGTGTGTGTGTGTGTGTGTGTGTGTGTGTGTGTGTGTGTGTGTGTGTGTGTGTGTGTGTGTGTTTTATGCATTCTCGTTCTTTTGTGTGGATAGTGTATATGTGTGTGTATGTGTGTTTTATGCATTCGCGTACGTTTGTGTGGATAGTAGGTATGATGTGTTTTATGCGTTTGCGTTCGTTTGTGTGGATAGTAGGTATGGTACGTTTTTTATTCTCTTCCCGTCTGTTTGGATAGTATATATGGTGTGTTTTATGCATTCTCGTTTGTTTGTGTGGATAGTATATAATATGTGAAGTGAGTGTAAGGGATGTTTTTCTTCACGTCCGTGCTTGAAGTATATAAAAGCATACCGTTCTTCATTCGCGCTATTCTACACAGAATACAACATGGCAAGTAACTGGGAGAGAATGCTCAGATTGCAGACGGTGCAGACACGTTAGCTATGGTGGAGGAGATACTAGTCCGAATGCAGTTTGGGGCTTATAGTCCCCAGAGACTAAGCATGGAAATAAACAATTTGAAGAGAAGTAAAGACATATTAAATGAATGATTAGGATTGAAAAAGACGAAAAGGAAGATATAGAAAACAAAAGGAGGATGAGGGAATGTAAAGAAAAGATAGAAAATGAAGAAGAAAAAGAAAAAAAGTAAGAAGGAGGAGAAAGAGAAGGAGAAGGAAAAAAAGTAGGAGGAGGAAAAGAATGAGAAGAAGAAAAAAAGTGTAGGACAAAATAAGAAGTTGGTGGAGGAAAAGAAGAACTTAGAAGAAGACAAAGAAGAAGAAATCCAAAGGCTCTTTTCAGGGCCACTTCATATGCCTCGAAAAGATATTTATTCTTTCTTGCCTAAAAAATTTTTTATTCGATTGTATAATTTATGTTTAACTCCCATAAACAGTATTCTCTTACCTAAACTTTTTTAGTCCGTTGTATAATTTGGGTAGGATAGATTGATGTTCATCAATCTATGGAAACGGACGCGAATGCATAAAATATATTATACTATCCACAGACACGAACGCGAATGTATAAAACTTTGTATTAAAATGAAACAGGTGACACGGACGCGAATGCATAAAACATGATGCCGATGTTCGTCCTTCGGTCTCGAAGACGACCATGACTTCAGATCTGGGCTGGTCTGTGAGTGCGGAGATGGCTGGCGAGGCCAATCTGCGCTCTGAAGAGTCTAGGGCAATGAGGACATGGAATTTCCGGGGGCTGGATGGACTGAAGGTCGGCGCTGGCTCTGCTCTTCCTCTGCTGACGTTTCTGCTTGGCCTCGTTGATCCGGTGCTCTTCAAATGCAGCTGCGCCTGAGTTGATCTGGTGACGCCAGGCAGCGCGGTCTTTGGCAAGCTGCTTCCAACTGTCTGGGTCAATGCCACAGGACTTCATGGAGGCTTTGAGCGTGTCCTTGAACCGTTTCTTTTGGCCTCCTCGGGAACGCTTGCCTTCAGCGAGTTCCCCATAGAACAGTCTCTTTGGGAGGCGCTCATCAGGCATACGGCAGACATGACCAGCCCAGCGGAGTTGTGACCTTCTGAGCATGGCATAGACGCTTATCATCTCTGCTCTCTGGAGGACTTCTGTGTCAGGAGTCGTGTCCTGCCATTTGATGTGGAGCAGTTTTCTGAGGCAGCGCATGTGGAAGGAGTTTAGCTGTTTTGCATGGCGACTGTACACCGTCCATGTCTCACAGGCGTACAAGAGGGAGGGCAGTACTACTGCACGGTACACCTTGAGCTTGGTTTGCAGGCTGATTCCTCTTCTGTTCCACACAGTATTGTGAAGTCTGCCAAAGGCTGCACTTGCACGAGCAATCCTGAGAGTGACCTCTTCATCGATGGAGACTGTGCGCGACAAGGTGCTGCCAAGGTAGATGAACTTGTCAGCAACAGCGAGCTTCTGGCCGTCGACGGTAATGCTGGGTTCGGTGTAGGGGGACTGAGGGTTCAGGCTGGTACATGATTTCGGTCTACTTCCTACTTATTGTGAGTCCGAAGTCTGTGCAGGCTTTGGAGAACCGATCCATACTTTCTTGCATGTCAGACTGAGTGCCAGCATTCAAAGCGTAGTCGTCAGCAAAGAGGAAGTCGCGGATGGTGTCTTCCTGGACTTTGGTCTTAGCCTACAGTCTTCTCAGGTTGAAGATGTTCCTATCAGTCCTGAACCGGATGTCGATGCCAATGTCACCCTCACGGAAAGGGTCGGTCAGCATCGTTGTGAACATCATATCATGCTGAACAGGGTCGGGGCAAGAACGCAGCCCTGCTTGACACCGTTTGTCACTGGAAAGGGCAGGGAGAACTCTCCATCATCCTGTACTCTGGCGAGTATGCCATCGTGGAAGTCTACCCATGGTGATGAACTTCTCAGGGCATCCGAACTTTGCCATGATCCTCCACAGACCTTCACGACTCACAGTGTCAAAAGCCTCAGTGAGGTCCACAAAAGTGGTGTAGAGGCTGACGTTCTGCTCTTGGCATTTCTCCTGGAGTTGCCTGGCTGCGAAGATCATGTCCATGGTGCCCCGATCCTGCCTGAAGCCGCACTGACTCTCTGGTAGCAAGCCTTGCTCCAAATGGACGGTCAGTCGATTTAGCAGAATTCTGGCCAGTATCTTCCCTGCGATGGATAATAGGGAGATGCCACGGTGGTTGTCGCATGCTTGCCGGTTCCCCTTCCGCTTGTAGAGGTGGACAATAGAGGCGTCTTTGAACTCCTGCGGAATCTTCTCCTGGCTCCACACAGACTGGAAGAGGTCAGTAAGCTTCTGCGTCAGTCGGGGACCACCAGCTGCGTAGACTTCCGCTGGGATGGAGTCAGAACCCGGGGCTTTGCCACTGGATAGACTTTTAGTTTCCTTCTCTACTTCTGTGAAACTTGGCGAATCCGAGAGGGAAGCGTTGGTTGGGACCTGGGCAGGCGAGAGATGGCTTCAGCGTTGATGAAGAAAGGACGGTTGAGGACACTGTTGAAGTGTTCTACCCAGCGCTTGAGAATCTCTTCCTTATCAGTGATCAGCGTGTTCCCATCTGCACTGAGGAGGGGGGAAGATCCTGATTTAGTGGGACCGTAGATTGTCTTGAGCGCATCGTAGAACTTCTTCATGTCATTGCGGTCTGCATACGACTGGATCTCGTCCGCCTTCTTGCTCAGCCATGTGTCCTGCATCTGTCGGAGCTCTCTCTGCACTGTTCTTCTGATATTGGCGAATGCAGCTTTCTTAGATGTGGAGTGCGGGTCATTTAGCAGCGCTCTGTGTGTGCGGTGTTTTTCGTCGAGCAGTTCTTGAACGCGATCATCGTTATCATCGAACCAGTCCTGGTGCTTGCGGGTGGTAGGGCCTACCACATCGGCGGTGGTGGAGTAGACAACATCCCGAAAGGATACCCAATCAGACTCTACATCATGCGAGCCTAGAGTGATGGCTTCCAGCTTGTTGTCTAGTTCGTCTGCAAGGGCTGCTTCACCGAATCGTTTTTCAGCTTGGAGACGTTCAGTCACTTCAGCGTCTTGCTTCCTTGAGGACGTCTAGGAGGCTGTATCCTGATGTTAAGTTTGGAGATGATCAGCCTGTGGTCAGTCCAGCACTCGGCTCCACACATAGCCTTTGTCACTCTGACGTCCTGCCTGTCTTTCTTTCGCACTATGACGTAGTCGAGCAGATGCCAGTGCTTGGAGCGTGGGTGCATCCATGACGTCTTGTTGCGAAGTGGTAGGCGGAAGACAGAGTTAGTGATGAGCAGTTCGTGCGCTGCACAAGTTTCCAGCAGTAGGAGGCCATTGCTGTTACAGCTGCCAATCCCATTTTTTCCCAGCACTCCTTCCCATGAGGTGTGATCTGCGCCAACCCGGGCGTTAAAGTCACCAAGGATGATGAGTTTATCCGTTCTGGCACGGCAGCAATAGTGGATCTCAGTACATCGTAGAACTTGTCCTTGATCTCATCAGGGTTTGTCAGTGTTGGGGCGTAGGCGCTGACTAGTGTGGCATATCGCTTTCTTGGGAACGGCAGTCGAACGGTCATCAGACGATCGTTGATGCCTTTAGGTGGGCCGACTGTCTTGTTGACCAGGTTGGACTTGATGGCAAACCCAACTCCAGCCTCGCGACGTTCTTCCTCGCTGAGTCCAGTCGAAAAGAAGATGTAGCCTGCATTTACCTCTGACAGTTGACCTTCGTCGGCAAATCTGGTCTCGCTGAGTGCTACAATCTGGACTTTGTACCTGTTCAGCTCTCTGGCAATTAAAGCAGTCCGTCTTTCAGGCCTTTCAGTCCCGGCACGATCCATGAGTGTGCGCACGTTCCATGCGCCTAAGGTGAGAGTTGTCACCTTGATCTGTTTCTTTGTTTTCTTACCGCTGGAGTGGGATCCCCGCCAGCAGCGGTAAGCTGGCCAGGGTAAGATGAAGTAGACAATGTTTAGGACACCTTTTCTAGTCCCTTCCTCTTGCTGTGGAGGCGAGCAGTGTAGTCCTGAAGAGGGCTGCTCGGACGCTCAGGTGGCTGCCGAACTCCCATGCTACTTCGGTCACAGGAAGACGACCCTATTGCCTGAGCCGCCTGCGTGCAGGGTTGTTAGTACGGCTGCCAGTGAATCCACACCTGCCGCTTCGCCACTTCCCAGTCGTAGCAGGACTTGCTGGATGATGGAATGGGATGGTGATCTGGTGAAGTCATGACTTGTGCGTGAGAATTGGATTTCAGTGAGGAGGAGTTGCGCACTCGTCGACCTCACTCTCTCGTCCCCGCCTATCTGGGTCCAGTGGCAAGACAGAGTCGAGACGGCTGGAGATATGGAGGATGCAGTGGATGGCCAGCAGTGTCTAAGGTGTCTCACTGTGCCCTAGCCGCGTTCCACGTCGCTTGCTGTAACCGCCTTTCTGCCCGTTGACCAGCTGGTGGTTCCTCCGCGCAGTCCGCCGGGTCCAGTCTTCACATGCTTAGGTAGACAAACCTAGATCACCGAGGGTTTGAGACCCGACGGCTACCCTCAACCTGGTTTAGCCGGCCAGTCGAAGCCGTTGCCCGTGGTGTGGCCGCTGCGCATGCTACAGTTACTGGGAGCCACAGGTGAGAGTTGAGTGGCAGGTGGGGACCAAAGGTGGACTAGCTACCACATGGGTGTACGACTGCTACCCCGCCAGAGGTACTACCCCTCCCTGAACACTCCATACACCATAAAACATACTATACTATCCACTGACACGAACGCAAATGCATAAAACTTTGTATAGAAATGAAACAGGTGACACGGACGTGAATGCATAAAACATACTATACTATCCACTGACACGAACGCAAATGCATAAAATTTTGTATAGAAATGAAACAGGTGGCATGATGTCACGGTACTTGCTACATTGTTGCAAGTGTCCAGTACCGTGACGTCACCCTACCTGTTCCATTCCTATTGTCCCTATAAAAATTTCCATTGTCGCTATATAGGCCCAGGGTGTGCATTTGTCGCTATAAATCTTGTCGCTATACAGGCCCAGGGGGGTCTGTAATGTATTTTCCCATTGTCGCTATATCGCCCTACATAACTACTTCTCTCCATGCACAGCATCGATTAGCATGAAAGAATAATCACGTAAAGAGTGATTATTTGTATCATCATGTATTGAAACATTAGAGGAGAAATTACGATCCATACAGTTGTTTTTTTTTTTTAATATGAAAGCAATGATTATTCATTCTCTTAGAAACTTGTTGAAATGTTTGTCCAACAGACTGCATGTTAGATTTTTTTATAGTTTATCAAATAAATTACATCAGTTGATACGCAGTGTTATAACGTAGAGAAAACACTCCTTTTACACTGGAGCTACAAAAATAAGTACTTTCTCTAATATTTGTGCATTGAGAACACCGACGTCTGTTATATTTAGATGATGAAAAACATCTGTTTTTATATTTTCTGTCGGTTTAGTTATAATAAAAATAACTTACAATTTCTTAGATCTTCTATAAGCAAGAATTGGTTTGCTTTCGTAAACTGTTTTACGATGTTATCTTATAAATTGAGGAGACTCCATTATTTATTAATTATAAGGCCTATATTAGGTAATGAAGAATTATATTGTATTATGAATGGAATAATATTTTTTTCCATCGACATTTTGCTGTGTTTAGAGCCTCATGTTGAGTTAGATTACGAGCTTGATTCAACGCAGCATCGGTTATATGTATAAGATAATTATTCCATATAGCCAATCCAAAGGATACAAACGCATTATTTCAGACGATTGTCAATTACAAAATTATTTGAATGAATTAAAAACATTTCCAAAATCTTTTTAATGGATTTTAGAGATGACTGAGTATTTAGGGTACGTTAATCAATAATATTAAATAAATATTTCAAGGAATGACAATTATTCATGTATTCATCGTAACTCATCTGTTCGATTAGTATTGGCTGATAGATGATTGAATCCAAACCTTTTAAAATATATGGACATATATTATATTATATTATATTATATATGTCCTTAGAATCCAAGAATTGTCTCAAACATGTGTTATTACATATATATATTTCATGATATTTGAAAAGAACAATCAGACGAAAAATTTTGTTCCCCGAAATAGTGTATAGTGGGTAGAAAAGTTATATAGGACATATATAATTTTGCTACAGTGAGGATCGGTGGCGCAACCGGTAAAAGTGTTGGCACATTTCAAATATTTTTACATGGCTATCCGATCGAACCCGGTTCAAATCCCATTATCGCTTTGTTCCATATCCTTACTCCTAGCAAAACCTTAAATTGTAAAAGAATAAAAGATAATAAAATTAACATGGTTATCTATGATGTTAGAAACAAGCTTTTCTTATGCAATGAAAGTTTGTACAAGTCAATTGAATCCTAAATAAAATTAGAAGGCTTAATTAGGAAAATAAGAAATTGAACTAACCTTATAATTTAGAGTAAAATATTTCATGACCCTTGATTATAAACCTTTTGGCGAGTTTGTTTCGACGGATATTTTTAGCGGGCACATTCAGGTAAATTATAGTATTATACAATTATCTTTTCTTATTTAACGAGAAATAGTCAGAAATATTAGCTGGCTATTTACATTTTATTTTGTCTCTACTTTGGGAAAATGTCCATGACCCCATATTCACATCAAATGAAAGAATCATTAAGTGCACGGTGACAATTTTTTGTTTGTTTGCTTCTAGTTTTTTTTGTTTATTTTGTTTTTGTTTTTGTTTTTTAATAATTATTTGTTGAAGCCTTTTGTGTATGAAGTGTAAAGTGTGTATATGATTTTGATAAGTATTGGAACTCATTCTCCCTCGTTAGTATCTGACGATTTTGGTTTCAAATATATACGAGAAACCTAGAGAAACGTGCAAAACGATTTCTTCATAATGCGGAAAATTTGAACCCTGAGGACGTACAGTCAAATAATAAGGAGGAAATCATTAATAATTAATCTCATGACGCTGTCACTGAAAAAACAGATAGAACGGAGGACAGTAAAAAGGATGCTTCGCACAGTGGCGTCACTTGGGGAGGAGGGGGTGCGGACTGCACCGGGTGACACCATCAGAGGGGGATGACACCAAAATGACTCTACTGAGTAATTTTATGTGAAAGGGTTGCTGCTGGTGAGAAAATTGTGTATTGACAGTCAGAATATGCCATTTATGATCAAATCTTAAACATGCGTTGAATGCTAAAGGATGAGAGAGAAGCAGTAATCTATCGCCGACCTGATGTAGATACTGCCTGATTATGGAGATAGTGTAAGCGATATCTCGCCCAGTTCTTCAAGCCCCTGCGAGGCATACGGTACTCTGTTTATCAAATCGTATGGTATCCTTGTGCATTAACACAATGTATCATAATGCTTTACATAAAATATATAAAGATGCTGATATTATTTACAATGAAGAATAAAAAAAAAAATCTGTTCGATCATTATAAGGCGAATGAAATTGGACAGAATAACGGTTTACATTATTTTATCTACGCTTTCGTGCAAAATTTAAGTTTATTGCTTTCGTTTTTCTCAACAATTTAAGAACAAAAGTACATAAGAAATGTGACATGAGCACCTAGTCATGCGCTTCGTGTGTGTGTGTGTGTGTGTGTGTGTGTGTGTGTGTGTGTTTACAAGCAGATGTTGACGCACAAGGTGTAGTGTTTGGGAAGAAAGCCTCGGTTAAGGAGGAGATCCCAATTAATCCTATGAAGGTACCTGATAGGAGATGGAGATCGACAAGAGTGATAAAGAGTGCAGGCCTGAGTACACATCGTCATGAGAATTCATTTAAGAATGCGACAGAATTTGTCGGGCCCTGTTATCAGGACATCACATGCCAAAGACCCTCACAAGAGGGTGGAGCTTAGTGTTGTTTTATACAATTGCTTTAGTGAGACTATGTTATAATAATGACGTATAAGTTGTCATCATCATATGTTTATTGCCATCATTTGATAACGTTAATTTAAAAACAAAATCGTTTCACGGAAGAATATATCACAGCTCCAATATTCTATCCAACATACAGTTTTGAAGATACGTGTCGATAATAAAATCTGCATTATAAATGTTAAACCCATTTAAACAAAATTTCAGTATTTAGTAGGTAATCGTTTTACGCAATGAATTAAGTTGAAATCAGAAATCGCAGATGGCTCAATTTATGTAACTAATTCAACTATTACATTACAGTTTGTGCAACGTGCTTTAACGTGATGACGTTGCACTTTGAAAGCTGTATGCATTCCCTATCAAACCCGGGGATAAAAAAGTGACACACTATGGTACTAAAACGTATGTTGTTATGCTTTAAAAATAATATAACATATATATATGTATATATATCTATATAT